>SMLS01018620.1:0-14425 GCA_004785975.1 Popillia japonica | reverse complement strand
TTATTGAGGAATGGAACAATTTTCCGCAAGCAAGCATACAGGACGTGCTGAATTCAATGCCAAATCGAATGAGGAGTGTCATCCAGAATAGAGGTGGCAATACACCGTATTGACAAACGATTTTCGTTACTTCTTGCCTCTTAAATTCAATTTGTTGTTGTGTTCTCAATAAATTTCAAAATTCTCTAATTTTTGCTTAGTTTCTGTTTTCATCTCATGAAAACGTCGGACAGTATGCTAAACACATTACGGATATAATATACAATAAATTTATTGCAATAAGAATAAGCAATATTCAAAAATGTGGATAATTATGTGAATTTATCGGGTGGCCCGTTTTCTCTGACGCGCATTGTATTTACAACTGTTATTGCATCTCTTGCGGCGATAATATTTGCGCCAGTTCTATAGCAGTTAAAAAATATAAACAAGAAGGATGATTAATATGCTATTTAGATACCTAGTATGATAGTCATGATACTATTACGAAAGGATGGATGGACAGTTCAAGTTTGTATCAGATGGACGTGCCTTTCGGTAGGGAAAAAAATTATTATTTGTCATGCTAGGTCAGAGAAAGTTTGGACTAGGCAGGCTTTATTTTCTGCTGAAACCATAAAAACTTCAAGTTCAGATTACCATGAAGATGTGAACTCGTCCTTGCTTGAGGAATGGTTTTTTAATTTCTCGTTACCAAGTTTAGCAGAAGATAGTGTGATAGTGATGACCATATCATTGGCGGCACGAAAATTTTCCGCAAATGTAATGGTAAGAAAACTATTCAAAGATTTTTAGAAGCCAGTGATTTATATCATGAAGATCATTATACGAAAATCCAATTATTGGAGGTGATGAATATGAAGGAATATGTGAAAGATTATTACGTCGATAATAGAGCCCTAGAAGCCCGCTGGAAAAAAGTAATATAGCATTGTCCATCCATCTCTCAGCAATTTCTTTTACTTTCCTCTGCACTATGGGCCCTTTAAATTTGAGAACATTAAAATAAAACTTACCTTAGTATCCCAATTTTTTAGCTGACAGAGTTCTTTTACTTCATGCTTTGATAAACCACTCGTAGCAATTCTGTCTACATCTTAAAGCTTATTATTATTATTATTTGTGTATCTCAAATCAAATTACGCTTGGATGTGTCATCTGCACACATAATAATATTATTTTTCGGTGAAAAGTTAAAGCGATCGTTTACAAAGACTATGAATATGAGAGGCCATATAACTGAACCTTGGGGGACACCTATTTGGGTTTCATGGGAGTCGACACTTTTCCTTTTATTTCGCCCACTTGAAGGCGATTGTCCAAATAGGATTTAATCCATTCCTCAACGTAGGTCCTCGTATTCCATAAAAAGATTGTTTTTCGAATAGAATGTTATTAAATAAATTTAAACCGCAGCAGGTATGCTGAGTTTGCAAGAACAGCAATACCTGGTGCAGCTTAACCTTAATTCAAACATTACCTCAATGAATACCATCATTATTTGAAAATATGTATTTCTATCAGATTATCGTATGCATTTAGTTGGGTTTATTCTGAATAATTGAATTAGAATTGACACAATCGATCCATCGAATGATATTCATAAATCTTAAGTTTGTTTAAATAATGTATCGAAACACGGAATAATTCATCGGCCTTAGGTCATTTTCATTTACATTCCGTTCTAACAAGGCTGCACACTTGCCTTGTTAAAAGCGATGTTAGTGATTTTGAAAAATATTCTTTATAAACTATGTACTTATATAGTGATGTCGATCTAGTAGTCTAGTTGAACAAAACTACGTGAAACGTGTAGTGTTGATTTTAAACTATCAACTACGTCACATTGCACGAGGTACTGCGCAATTGTTGTTTCCGACTCCTTCTCCTGCGGTCGTTCCTAATAAGATTTGCTCCGTCTCGCCCATCTCGATTAATTCAGGTCTTTTGTCTCAGTACTGGAATATCTGAAAAAGCCGATCAACACAAATAATAATGTTACGAATGGCGCCATCTAGTGGCAGAGCAGTTTAAATGCATTTGCAGTGTACTGTAGTTTATCTGGACAGTTCGCGCGTATTCTGGAGACATTCCAGAGAGGGCGTTCCGGAAGGGTCTAGTGTAGTCTAGTGAATTCTAGAAGTTATATTTTAAGTATATAAGGGTGATAATCTCGTTTGAGAGGACAGTCTTGAACTAGCGCGTAATACGAACGTGTATATAATTTGTGTTAGTTAAAATAAATAGTTTTAGTTAGTATTCAGTGTTAAATTAGTTTAAATAAATACTTCTGTGAAAATATTATAGCATGAAGATTATTTAAGAACCCTAAAACGTAACAATTGGTGTCAGGTGTAGGGTTTGGCGATAATTTTTCGTAATAAAATAAATAAAAATGGCAATGAGACTGAAAGTCATAGATCTCAAGAGAGAACTTGAGGAAAGAGATGAAGATACTAATGGAAAGAAAAAAGATGTTTTAGAAAGGCTTCGAAAAGTGATGGAAGCGAACGGTAAGGATCAAGACAACAACGATTTCGTGGTGGATGGTGGTATTACTAGAATATTAGAAGAAAATTCTAGAACAATGGAAGAAAATTCCAGAAGCCTCGAATAGAAATTAGAAGAAAATTCTCGAACAATGGGAGAAAATGCTAGAACAATGGAAGAAAATGCTAGAAGCCTTGAAAAGAAATTAGAAGAAAATTCTGCAAACCTAGAAGAGGCTAGAAAAAAATTCTAGAACAATGAAAGAAAATTCTACAAGCCTGCAGAGGTTAGAAGAAAATTCAAGAACTTTGGCAAAAAATTCTAGGAGCCTAGAAAAGAGGTTAGAAGAGAGTTCCAGAAGCCTAGAACAGAGGTTAGAAGAAACTTCTCGAACAATGGAGGAAAAACTGTCGGAAAACTCGAGTGCAATCTCTAGAGCAGAGGTTTGAAGAAAGTTCTAGAATCTTAGAAGAGAAGTTATTGGAGAGACTATGGAAAATTTCCGAAAAGATCTGGAGGAGCGTATTCAGCGAATGGAAATAAAATTGGGGCAAGCGAATTTGGCGGATATTGACCACTTGTCTCAGCCGCAAGCACCGGAAATTATTAAACGAGAAGTAATCCAGGCGACCTCAATACTTCATGGACAAAGTAAATTACCAACTATCGACGGCAAAACACGGTTAGCAGAACTTATGACGCTTTTTGAAACAGCTGCCATGATAAATTCCTGGAATGAAACCACGAAAGCAGCTAACTTATCACTGACGCTACGTGATGCTTTGGGAGTACTTCAAGCCTACCTCTAGTGGAGCGACAGAACTACGGAGAACTTGTGAAACAGTTAGAAATGCGTTTCGGCCGCAACCACATGGAACAAGTATACCGATCACAATTGAAAAATCGCTCAGAAAAATTTACAAGAATATCAAGCAGAGGTATTCCGCTTAACTAGATGTGCGTATCCCACAGTAAAATGGAATTAGAGTTAATCATTAGGGCAGGCACGATTAGCCGACGACTACAGGAAAACTACCTACATGTAAGGATCGCCAGAAAGCTGCCGTTACTAAACACCAAAAATATAAAAAGTCGACTCAAATTTGCGAAGGAACATCTGAATTGGAGTGGCGCGCAGAACATTAATAAATGGAAAAAGATTTTATGGAGTGGTGGAACTAAAATAAATATAATGGGTTCCGACGGTAAACTATATGTTAGAAGACCACGTACAGAATTGTTGCCTAAATATACGAAAAAGACCAACAATCATGGCGGTGACAATATCAAGCTGTGGGGTGCTTTTCATGATCTGGAATCGGTTCAATTTATTGGATCAGAGGGAATATGGACCAAAATTAGTATGTTAACATATTTCAAAATATGATGTTGCTTTTCGCGGAGGAAAATATGCCGTTAAAATGGGTTTATCATCAATATAATGATCTCAAGCATACTTCGCGTATGGCAAAAAACTTTTGAGGAAGAAAAAATAAACTTATTAGTATGGCCCTCACAGTCTCCCAGCCTAAATCCCATAGAGAATCTGTGGAAGGATTTAAAAAGGGCGGTCGGGAGATATAAAATAAAGGACAAGGCTGAATTATGAGAGATAGTCCAAAAAGAATGGGATGCCATTTCAACATCTAGGTGTCGAGAGCCGATTGACTTCATGCCAAGGCGGTGTCCAGCTGTTATCTCTAACAAAGGGCAAGCAATTTAATATTAGCAGCTGTAGTCCCGAAGCTGATTATTTATTATATTCTGTTGTGGCTCTATTTTTATGTCCAACAGACACCAGTCAAATTTTGATATCTTCTAGAATTTTTTATTGAAAAACAGTATTTTACTTGATAAATCCTGCATTTTCTTGTTTATAAATAGTGTGTCTCAAATTCTATGCTTTTTTTACACCATAGAAAATTGTTGTTTTTCTTAGAGTGCCTCTATTTGCATATCCACCACTGTATATTGGTAATTACTAATATAGAATTAAAAAGTATAAAAATAACCTCTAAGAATTGCTTTGCTAAATGTTGTCACGACGCTCAAGCTGAATGTTTTTCACTATGGCATACCACTTGGATCGTTTAGAAAAAAATTGAGGTACTAGGGGAATGGTGAGAGAAGATTTTCAAAAATTTTGAAAGTGAGATTGTACCAAAACGGCTACTTTGTCAAAAAAAGATTGGTTTTTGTTTTTTTACTCAAAGACCGTTCAATATTTTCAGCTAGAAAATTGGCTGTAAGCGCCTTTTAAGCTGTCAAACATATGCCCTAATTTTGACTGGCTAATTTGATTACAGATATGCAGACTGTTTAGATACTGCTACCTGATTTTTTAGTTGTAAAATGGATTGACGATTTATAGAATCCTCTATGCGGATACCACGCAGGTGTGGTGGGCCAGCCAAAGGACGATGCGGAAAATATCGAGATATATTGTAACAGTAGAATTTACTCCCGAGTAAAGGCAACCAATTGTCCTTCTCCGATTTTGATAAACGTCGACAGCGATGTAGAACACAAATATTTGAGACGTTTTTTTAATACTTTGCTTTTAAGGAATGTATTGGAGGCTCGAGGTTACCTCAAATAACACGGTTTTTGGAAACGAGAAAATATATCGAGATTGAGATAGATATCCAGAGATACATCCTTGTTTTCATTATAGGTTTGAACGAAGCAATCATTTAACCATAAAACCATTGAAGATGTCTACGTCAGTTTGTGGAATACAATTGCTTCACCATTTTTTTTGCTTTTCAATTACATCAACAGGCTTACGAATATTTTCGTTAAAATTTCACCACTTCACCTAATATCCTTGAACAAATTTATTGGGAAAAGGTGTAGGTATTCCTAAGCTCCCTTTTTCGCACCGTTACATGGTTTTGCTACGTCTTCTATTTTCGCTGGTTTGGGAATTGGGTATTGGGATAGTGTTCGAAAAATTGCAAAAACAGTTTATGAAGCGAGATATTCCGTACGAAGACATCCGAAAGCAGAAACATTGGAAAGATTAGTCGATGGTTTCAACCGTACTGGTTCTGTCAAGTATGAAAAACACAAAAGGGAAAATATTATTTTGGATATTATAATTCTATCAACAATCCCCATATCACACCAGAACATAGCCAAAGTATGTGGTCTTTGAACTTTTGAGAGTGGCGTAGTTGGAAGTAACTTTATTGGACCACATTTTTTTGATAGACGAACAAATGGCCCAAGTTTATTTGGACTTCCTTCATATAAAATTTTCCAACCGGTTGGTTGGAAGAGCAGGACCAGCTGGATCTTGGCAGTTGCAAAAAGTGATTCTTTCTTGTGGAGGTCCACAAAATACTGTGTGCATCAAGTGTCGGTAACAACAGGGGAATCTATGATGGAAAAAATAAGAGAGGCTTTCAGAATTTTTTAGTTTAAATTTCAAATATCTGTCAACGCCAAATAAAACGCCCTGTATACGTGCAATTAATTTTAAGATATCAAGCTTAAGCATACCTACTTTTTCTTAATAATTTTTTTATTATAATATATCGAGCTTCCACACACTAATGCACCACCCTGTATATGGCTACAAACATAAAAAGATTATTTATTATAGGGAGAGGTTTGAGCCCCCTACACATACACGACATAATACTACTAGGAGACGCAAATGCTCAGGTGGGAAGTGAATACTATCTAAGAAGTCTGGTAGGTAATGGGAAGGGGACTATTCGTGCAGAAACTAATGACAATGGGCATAGGTTATCTCAAATTGCTGAATTACTGAACTTAAAATTCCTTTCAACGAAATTTGAACCCCCTACACGGCATAAAGTCACTTCGAGACATCCAGGAGGTAATACAGAAAACCAAATAGATCATATTTTAGCCACAAAGGGAATTCGCCAGAAAACAACAAATACAAGAACTTACAGAGGAGCGCAAGCAGAAACGGATCATTATTTAGTGATAGCTAGGATTAAAAACATAAAATTAACAAAGTACTTTGGAACAAAAACAGTATAAAAAGGTGAGACATAGAAAAATTACAAGACCATAAGATCAAAAAAAAAAAAAGAAAAATACGCTAATAGCACACGCAATTACCCAACAAACATCAACGAAATAGAGGAATCCTGGGAGCAATTAAAAAATAATATAATAAAGACGGCAGACGAGGCGATAAATGCAAAAGTAACAAAACAGACAGAAAAAGATTGGTATGATCAAGAATGTGAAGAAATTCGAAAAGAAAAAACGGTACCGCAGATAGCATGGATTAAGAAAAAGGACGAACAAAGCAGAAATGTCTATACCACAATAAGAAATAAGGCAAATGGAATCTATAAGAGAAAGAAAAATGAATGGTTGAAGAAATAAATCGAGGGGGTAATAGAAATAACTTGAGACAATTTTATAAGAAGCTAAAATGTCAAATCTGAAATAAAAACAAGAGGGATGAAAACTAAAGATGGAAAAAATTGAGGACGATCCGCGATTAATTGCAAATATATGGAAGGATTATTACCATGAAATACTAAATGGAAAAGAAGAAATACATACAAATCAAACGGATGATACACTAACAGAAGAAGAGGAAAACGAGGTTAAATGCCCCACGGAAACAGAAGTACAAGAAGAAATTAGAAGCCTTCGGAACAATAAAGCCCCGGGTAAAGATGGTATAGTGCCGGAAGTAGTAAAGTATGGCGGACAAAAACAAGGTGAACACATATACCAACTGATCCAACAAATATGGAAACAAAATAGAATCCCAAGAGAATGGAATACAGGTATAATTGTACCAATATACAAGAAAGGAGACAAGGAGAAATGTGAGAACTACAGACCGATACAGCTGTTGAATGTAACATATAAAATTTTAGCAAACATCATAAATAAAAAATTAAAATTATATACCGAAAGTGTATTGGGAGACTATCAGAACGGTTTTAGACCAGGAAGATGGAACTATAAATGCAATTCACACGTTGGACCAAGTGATAGAGAAAACACGGGAACGTAATAGAGAAATACATATAATATTCATAGATTTTAAAAGAGCATTCGACTCATTAAAAAAGGGTAATATAATAGAAGAGTTAAGAAATCTAAAAATACAAAAAAAAATTATCAAATTAATAGAAGTGCTACTAGAGAACACAAACATAAAAGTAAAAGTGCAAGGAACAACAAAGGAAAAGACAAACATAAACAAAGGAGTGAAACAAGGTGACCCAATCTCTCCAACGCTATTTAATTTAACTCTAGAAGGTATCATAAGAAAGACCAAACTACACAATAAAAATATCATTGCAGATGAAGTACAAATAGTAGCATACGGCGATGACGTAACAATAATAGCAAAGAGCCAGAAAGAGTTAATAAACGCAATTAATAGATTAGAAAAAGAAGCAGGGAAATACGGATTAGAGATTGATGAAAAAAAGACAAAATATTTGAATTTGAAAAGGCTACAACGTTCAACTACCTGGGAGTATCATTAGGGCAGACATATAAACATAGAATAAAAGAAAGAATCCAAAAAGGTTACCAAGCATTGGGTAGAAATAAAATGTTATTGAAAAGCAAAAATATCAGTAAAGTAAACAAAATAAAAATATATAAAACTTTAATAAGACCCCCCCTTTAATAAGAAATAGAGCAGGAATTGGAAAACGAAAATATAGTAAGACATATAAAGGCAGTGAGACTGAAATGGGCTGGACACATAATGAGGCAAGGACCAACGGAAATAGGGAGAAGGATCACACAATGTGTTCCACTTTGGCCTAGAAAGAGGGACAGGCCAAGGAAGACATGGAGAGAAGAGATTGAGCAGGATGCGCGAGCATTGGGAATAGCGGATTGGAAGGAGAAGTGCCGAGACAGAAAAAAATGGAAAGAAATAACAGAACTGGCAAAAATAGATAATAGAATCTAGTAGATATAATGTGTAGAAATCGGGGATTAATCCACCCCAAAATTTAACGGATTTCTCTGTTAGCCATAATCCAAAGGATTGTAAGGCTCGATGATGATACATACACCCCAAAACCACATCCTTGCCTAATTTTATCAAAATTATAGACGAGCATTTGGGTTGTCGGATGTTTAAGTGCACTTCTCCAAGGATTGTGGCAGTTCTAAGAAATCTAAACAGGATTAAAATGCAGATAGTAGCTTTGTTTAACTCCTCGGTCATCATATTTGTATTGCTTGTTTTGAGTAATCGCATTCGGAGTGACACAATCGATCCATCAAGGGATATTCATAAATCTGCTTCGAATATATCTCATCGGTGAAATTTGCTTGAATAATTTATCGAAACAATGAATAATTCGTAAGGTCCAAACAGCCTAATTTACAAATGCATCAGTCTTAGGTCATTTCCATTTACAGACTGTTTTAATAGAGCACGTGTGCGCAAACGGTGTTATTATCCAGATATGGCGATGTTGATCCAGTAGTCTAGTTGAACAAAACTACGTAAAACGGTCGTTCCTAATAAGATTTGCTTCGTTCTGGTGCTGGAATATCTGAAAAAGGAAATCAAAACTAATATGAGATGCAAATGGTTGTATAATTTAGAAATTACGTCAAACAAACTGTTCAGATTTTGATTGAAATCATGTTTCATTCGATCAGATGCCTAAATTTCCATCATGCTTATCGTGCTTTTTAGTTTAAATTCGATCAAATCGATTCAAAATCTGTCATCGACATCGACAAAAATTTAAAGTGATAAAGCATTAATTTTAGCTTACCGTCAGCAGATCGTGGCTAAGGAAGGACGTAGTTTAGCAGGCTGCAACAAAGGACGTGAACACATTTTAATATATTTGGGGAAAATTAAAACGAAGGAAAGCAAATATATAGGAAAATTCAGAAAAAGAAACTTGTAATCATGTTTGTTCTCATAAGGAGACATGAACTCATCATGCGGATAAATATTACGAGAAATCTTATAAAATGAAAATTTACCTTGTTTTGGAAATTATGGTTGATATAGCGTGGCACTAAAACAAATTCAAATTGCGTTATTTTGGCGTTTTGATCGGTTGTGATATTATTTACCTTGTTTGCGTCGACTAGCTGCCATCTTTGAGGTCCACATTGAGTGAATTAGTGCTATTGCATCAGATATATTCCAAATATGTACAAATGCCTTGCTACATTTTCAAATTACTGTAGCAGAAACATGTGCACAAAATTTGTCATACATTCTTCGGTACCAATGTTTAAAATTTCCGCTTACGTATCAATTTCCTCTACGCTGAAGGATTTAAGCAACATATTGTGTTCAACTAGCTGCATCGTTTAAAGTTCAAGACGCAGGATGGTTGAACATCAACTTGTTGCGTATGAGATTTTCTATTGAAGCGATATTCTGTCGACTGCGTCGAATTTAGTATATTACAAAATGCGTACAATTGCTTTGCAACATATTTTTAACTAATGTAGCAAAGGCAAACGTACTCACTCCGTTTTATACCTCTAGGTGTACTATTACGATACGATATCCAGAAACAGAATGATAGCAAGAATACAATTCATAAAAGAGTTGTAGCTATTTTAATCAAGTAGATGTGACAGGGAATGAGGGGATTGACATTAAATTATCACTTCCTTTCAAGCTCTGCCACATTTATTTAATTACTACTAAGAACCTCTCAGTTTCCTTTAAAGATAATATTTCGAAAGAATTTCTTTGCGCAAGTGTGAATATTGACGTATTCCGAAACATTTGAATAACTCTGTATAACGATATTTAGGTATTCTACTTACTACGTCTGCTCTGTCGACCGATTGATTGAATTACCAAATCATAGTCTTTATAAGCATGCATCTGATACTATACAATTTCGGATAAAACTAAACACCAGAAACATGTGTGTCGGAGTATTTTCTCTCTAACCATGCATGCATCATCTTACGGCTGTTATCGTCAACTAACTACGAAATACGAAATGCGCTGCTTGATAAGCGTCGCCTATTTGTAATTAAACTGGCGCAAATTATGGTAAAATATTCAAAACTGACAGAAATTTGAAGTGACACCTTTCTTCTCAAAAATAATATCGTTATGGTACTAGGATTAGACGATGATGGTATACGCGAGCGAATCTCCGCTGAAGGCTATCCAATTTTCTCGGAATACTGATTTGATAATCATTCGAAGATAATCAATATCCAAGAGAATTAATCGAGAGGCACGAAAACATCGGCTGTTGTCAGTGAAATTTACGTACATATAACATGTTTTTGAATTGCTAACGATGTTATATGCTAACGATGCAAATTATGTTTATATCGCCCGGATTATCCCGACATAAATACAGGGCGATTGTGGAGGAATTCGGATTGTCAAACGCATTAAAACGGCACCTCCGCGCAACGAATAAATATGTTGAGATGTTTAGGTTAGCGCAGTTGTCTCGATTAATTATACTTAGAGGTTCAATTAATTCGGACAAAAGCGAGTGAAAAGGAGATGGTTAGGTACAAACCAGTCCGTCTCGATCTCAATCGGTTCTGCCCAATTTCACCCGTTGTATAATTTCCTATCTATCGTATCTTTACTGCTATAGCTGATTATTTAATTGAATAAAGGTAGAAGTGGTTATGGGAAATGGATTTAAAATTACCATTTACCTGTAACCACCGCGACCCTTATCCAATTACTTGCAATTAGCCCATCCATTTTCTTCCAAAATACACACTAATCGAATTAATAACAGAGGCCCGCAATGGGAAAATTATCTTAATCAAACTCAGTATATAACTCTCGCACAAAAAGAGGAGGAGGAATAGCGTTCTGCATTAAGAACAGCATAGAATACAAAACTATTTTGAACAGAACAATAAGTAAATTCGAAATTATAACAGTATCTCTAACAAAAGAAGTAAAATGCCAAGACCTACTAAATATAATAAAAAATAATATCTTGACAAAAAAGAAAAGACACATACTGCATGACATGGAAACTGCAACACCAAGAAGGAGTGCGAATTTTTTGACCAAACTTGGTAGGAACGTATAACTAGTCAAAGTCAATAATTGGTTAAAATTTTGTTGCGATAGATCAAGTGATCATGGCACATCTGACCTTCATTCAGTTTTCGCTGACAATGTATGGTGTATTTATTGTTTGTTTCAATTTCAACGGTTTTGTCTTATTATACCTTTGTTTAACGTGTTTAAAGAGTTTTATTATGCCTAGAGTGCGGCAACGTGGAAATTATCGCCAATTAAGCGAATTCGACAGAGGTCGAATTGTTGGTTTGCGAGAAGGTAGTTTTTCATACAGGGAAATTCCAAACCGCCTTAAACGGAACCAATCCACCATTATGCGCTGTTATCAATCATGGACTAGGGAGGGCCAGGAAAGACGCCAAAGAGGAACCGGAGGCCGAAGAAGAACTAAGGAGATACAGGACCGCCGCCTTCGCCTAATGGCACTAAGAGACAGGTCCTCCAGTACCAGATCAATTGCTGACGTGTGGTTAGGTAATCAAGGTCGTCCTGTAACCCTTCGAACCGTTTATCGTCGAATTAGGGGTTTCGGCTTACAATCTTATCGTCCACATCTTGTGTTACCACTTACGGCTCAACACCGACAGCAACGTTTGGAGTGGTGTAGATTGCGAATGCATTGGATCGTGGAGTGGCATAAGGTGGTGTTCAGTGATGAATCTCGATTTTGTCTAGAGATGCATGATGGCCATATGAGGGTCAGACGAAGACGTGGGGAACGTCGTGATATTCAGTTTTCCGTTGAAAGGCATGTGCATCGAGCAGTGGGAGTTATGGTATGGGGTGCTATAGCATATGGGAGTAAGTCTCAGTTGGTGTTCATCCAAACCACCATGAACGCCCAGCGTTACATTGATGAGGTGGTAGACCCCATATTCTTCCATATCTTCAAACGCTCGAAGGCCCACTTTTCCAGCAGGATAATGCCCCTCCCCACGTAGCGAGAATTTCTATAAATCGCTTCGCAGAGGCTCATGTCAATATCTTGCCATGGCCACCCAAATCCCCCGATCTCTCGCCAATAGAACATGTGTGGGACATTATGCGACGAAAACTTGTGAATTTAGCCAATCCCCCGCAGACACTAATAGCTCTCCGGCATGAATTACAGGTTTTTTGGGACACCATACTCCACGAGGATATCGACCACCTAGTGAATCAATGCTACGAAGAGTGAGGGAGTGTCAAACTAATAGGGGCGGCTCGACACATTATTAATAAAAATTATGTTAAATTGTGTTAGTCTTTTGTTTTTTTCTTTGAAATTTTAATCAATTATTGCCTTTGACTAGTTATACGTTTCTACCAAGTTTGGTCAAAAAATACGCACCCCTTCTTGGTGTTGCAGTTTCCATGTCATGCAGCATATGTACTATTGGGGGATTTCAAAATTGATATAACCGCTAAAACTGACGCATCGGAAAAATATGTAAATATGACAAAGAAAATAATTCCTTAATATTAAACAACATAAACAATAAACACTATACCAGAAAAGACGCTAATGGAAAAAAGAGTAAACTAGACCACGCAATAACTAATAAAACTTAATAAATAATGCCAAGCGATTTATCGGATCACAATGAATATAACTGTCAATCCCAACATTTAAGAAAGCAAACAAATACGAACATTTTCAACACATACAAACAAATTATAAAGAAGTAAAAAAAGAAATCGAACACACGCAAGAGGCAGACACAACAACTTTCGAAAAGTTATCCAGAAATCTTCAACAATACTCAACAAGCATAAAAAAATTAAAAATATAAAAAGAAAAGAAGATAGCCCATGGATAAATGAAAACGTAATAAAGCAACTAAAAAAAAAGGAATAACTTATATAAAAAGCATATGATACATCCGGATGATTATAATATATCCAGAAGATACCAAGTTCAAAAGCGCTATACAAGATACCTTTTAACAAATGAAAAAAAAAGAATATTACAAAAAGCAATTAAAAAATATAGAAATGATCCAGCAAATATATGGACAGTGATTAAAGAAAAACCAAAAGAATACAATAGACACAATACAAAAACAAAACGGAGAAATAACGACAAACCCACGAGAGATAGCAGACGAAATAAATACATACATACTTTGCAAAACCTCGTTTTAAATTAGTAAAAGTGAAAGCACTACAGATAGATACAATAATTGAAGAACTCAAACCCACCAAAGCTCCAGGATATGTGACGACAAACGTCATCAAACAAAACAGAGGAAAATTAACACCAATCATAAGAAATCTTGCAAATGAAGTTATAGAAAAAGGTATATACGTAGAATGCTTAAAAAAGCAACGATTATCTCAATATATAAATAAGGAGATAAACAAAAAGCAGAAAACTATAGGCAAATTTCACTGCTAACCCCTGAACAAAATATTAGAAAAAAACCATACAGATCCATATTTATAAAACAAAATATAATCAACGAAAACCAATACGCCTTCCCAAAATATACAGGGACTACATCTGCGGCTATTGATCTACTCCACAATATAAAAGAAAAACTGGAAAAAAAAACACTGTCATCGCCATCTTCATTGATATGAAAAAAGCCTTTGATACCGTCTCAAAGCCAAAGCCCTTACATAGAGAAATGTGAAAAAATAGGAATTCATGGAAAGGAAAAAACAATTATCCAAACATACCTCCTCGAAAGAATATAAACAACAATAGTTAATAAAAACGAGAGCCACAAACTACGTTCAGAGTATGGAATACCGCAAAGCGGAAACTTATCTCCGTATTATATGTAATATATACGAATCACATGGCACAACTGCATATTGGGGCGAAGGAAAAGAAAAGCTACAACAAACGATAGACAGAGAGATCAACACAATTGAGCAATGGTGCGCCCAAAATACTCTAACAATAAATTAACAAAAAAAAAA
>SMLS01018607.1:0-10529 GCA_004785975.1 Popillia japonica | reverse complement strand
TTTTTTTAATTTTGGATCTCGTAGTCTTTGGTTCTTCTTCTAATTGTAAGATTTTTATAACCAAATATTTGAAGACTGGCCAATCTTTCAAATAGGTAAAACTTGAAATATCTACGATCTTCCATTAATTTTTTTTCAAAAGTGGTAGGTAGAGATCACCAACATCAATTAGTATGAAGTTGGAATCTAAATGCAGTGGAATAATGTCGTTTGATACAAACGTATTTTGAGGAGATACTGAAGCCACAAGGTTGATTATATATCCTAATAAACGTTCAGAAGATTGAATTGCATCAGCTTTCCATATCAGACGCTTCAGTCTTGACCCGAATATTTATTGAGATTAAATCTGCGAGCTTGAAACAATTTGAAATGGAGCCTTTTTTTACTAGGGAAGATACAATTTCTCCCAAAGATGGTAACAAAAAAAAATACAAACATCTTCGAAAAACGAAAATTAAGATGTAGGTTTAGATGATTAGTAATCAGATGATGATTTATGTATTCCAAATGTTAGAAATATGTACCTGTTGCTAAAGTGCAACATTTTTCTGATTTAGCAAAAATTTAATGTGAAGGACACCATCTATTTTAGTATAGGCTGAAGCCAATGCAGTTTGCAATAACATACCTTGAGAAACAAGGTTATATCTGTTTACACTTTTAATAAGCTAATAATTAAAAAAGTTAAAACCCCTGGATACAAAATGCATCCATTGTCTTCTCAGCCTTATTTGTTCTGTCGGAATATTGCGATTGTTATTGTGCGAAAAATATGCACTCCTAGGTACGTAATACCCATCCAATAAAGATTGAGATACCTACCTTGTTTTTGAAGAACTTATAAGGAGATTTACATCATTATTTGTTTATAATGTTTAAAAGATACTCTAAAAGTTAAATTAGTGAATGGTACATAATGTTTACATACCATCGAACCGCAAAAAAAATAAAATTTGTCGGTTACAAATATACATATAGGTATATTATTAACGGAAAGCTTTAAAGATTTACATATTTTTTTAGAACAAGAAACCTTGACCTTACAACATAAAACATCAAGTGTATTAGTAAATATTAACGGCTTTTTTAACCATTGTAAACCTTGCAAAATAAACCGCAAAATTAAGCCTGTGAAATTTTAAAATGCTACAGAAAAATAGTACACTCGAGCTTATAAATATCTGCTTTTGGATAAAGATAAATTTAAAGCATCACCATTTAATTTTCAATTTAAATAAGAACTATTACAAAATGTATGCGTCATTTTAATTCAACAAGCCAAGGTCGGAGTCATTTACTTTACCGGCTAAGTATAACATACGCCAGATGTATCAATATAATTATTCCAACAATTAAAACTCTCATTTTATGTTTTCGCTTAATACTACTTTAATGATAAAATTAAGTGATGGAAATTCATAAAATTAACAAACTGATGAAGGAAACACTAAGTGGACGTAAATGGTGACCGTACCTTACCGAAACTTTATTGATTGATAAATATTTTATTTTAGAATTTGCTTCTTTTATTAACATCTTGAAACTAGAAATTATCCTAAGAACATGTCATAAAATTCTGCATTTCGTGCACTAGCCAATAATCTGTCAAAAACTTATTCTCAACAGTCTCATAAAACTTGATACGCCAATTTAAATTCAATCGCAAACGTCATTAAGTTTACTAGAAAACATAGATCGCTACTCCCAGATAAAAGCATGATGTTCCTATATCTAATTGTAAAACGTAAGACGATGCCAAATTAGTAAGTCATTGCGGTTTTGCTATTTTTTAGAAAACGATAAGATTTTTGCTGCTTTGCATGTTTTAAACATGATTAATTATGGCATGACGGAAAACCGGACGGAAATATATACTTAGTGACATTAGAAGTGTTACAGCCAGCAGGGGTAACTTGGTCATCTTGATTTTGTGGCATCAAAATGACTATATTTAAATGATAAGAATCGTGAACCTTTTATCATTGATCGAACTATAGACTTTCTCCAAGAAGCAGACGTTAATGTTTTGCCGTGGCCACCTCGTTCCCCTGATTTTAATCCCATCGGACATGTGTGGGATATCATAGGGAAGAGACTGACTACTTTCCACTATCCTCCACAAACTTTGACGCAGTTAATCAAAGAAGTTCAAGTTGCTTGGAATGAGATTCCACAAGCAGATATCGACCATTTCATTTTGTCAATTCCTAGACGTGTGCAGGAGTGTACTCAGCTAGGGGGTCGCCAAACACATTTTTTTTTCGTGTTACATGTTAATAAAATTTATTGCAAAAATTTTCGTTCTATTTTTGAAGTAAAACCATCGCATTGCCAAAAAATTAAACTAAAGAAATGATTACTTTTGGGTGTAACACTTCTAATGTCACTGAGTATAATATTTCAAAATTATTACTAAATTAAATGAAATATGTTTATTTATTTATATGCCACTAAATATAAACATTTAATACATTTAATAAAGACGATGAATATTCAAGGTTAGTTTAATTTGATTGAAACACTTTTTGATTGGCTGCAAAGACAATCGAGGGACAATAATACATATGTATAACACGTCTCATAGACATAAATAAAAGTGTATTAGTTTCTTGTCATCGATAAATGTACATAAGCAAAAAATATAGGTTTCAGACGAGAACCTTGAGGACTGCTGACATGAACACATAAACATAAGAGACGATTAGTCTGTACTAGGTTGTTAGGTGTTTTACGATTCGTTTTACTACGTACTTCGGATTGCCTTCGATAAATTTAGAAGAGAAAATCCTATTCAAACAAAGATTAATGTCAAATAATACATAAAACAAACAAATGCTAAATTCGATGTTTAGTTTTGTGGATTGCCAAAATAATGTCGCAGCTGTACAACCTTCGGTAAATATGTCGTGGTAAGCTCTCTAAAAAATCCTTGTCTTTATCCTTGATCGCAAACGCTACATGTATGAAAATAGAATTTAACTTGTCAAGTGATATTTATAAAAAAAATCTATCGATTAAGTAAATGTGAATCAAATCGTAAGAAAAGGTAATTAAGTTTTTTAGTTGATGATGGTTGATTTGATTGGACATTATACCTTGCTGGACATTAGAAAAAATTTAATTAATTTATTTTTGTAAGAACGATATTTGGTAATGCTTTGAATATAATTTCGCGTAGCATGCTTCATAAGAGAATATGTAACAACACAAATAACTCTACCTTTTAGTGGAGCTATCTAATGGGCTGATGAGCAATGTTTAAAACTAATAGAAAAATTAATTTACAAGCTTTGCATTATTGGCCAAGAAACAATTTATACTGCGTGAGTAAAGTTCAAATTTTGGACTTTTAAAGGCCATATTGTGTAGCTATAGAAAAATAAATCTACTGCAGTTTTCAAAAGTTGAAAGGTGCCAATTAAAACTGCATTGGAAACATGATTAGTAAGCGTACAGTACTTCTAGTCGGAATTGAAGTCAAAAGGTTTGGACCTGGGACTGGAAATATGGCTTTTTGATAAACCTTCTCTACTATACTGCGTAGTTCTATCGCTGAAGATGGAAATCTAGTTGCTGATATACTAATCTAGTGCTAATAGCGTTAGTGACCCATTCCATTCTGAATAGGACCCTAGAGCTTGCCTCTTCAGATCTTTTTCTAATATAGAGAAATGATGATGATACGTCAAAATTGTGGTTTTCAAACCTGCCATACGGTGTAACCATATAGGTACTCCTAAAACTTCTGTAAACGTATTTTGATGATGGCTCTGGCCTTTACAGCCATCTTTGCACACATGGAACTTTTTACCACTGTTGGATAAAGGAGTGATAATAGGACAACTTAATATCAATAACCTTTCTTTATTATAAAATCATAACATCTTTGGTGGCTAAATTCCGGCATTGAAGATTTTGCTTAAAGACCAAACATTGGATATATGTTTCTTCATTTTCTTTAGCTTCTACAGGTAGAATTCGTTTTTGGAATAAAAGAGTTTTAAATTTGTGTCATAACTTCTTTATAATTTTTTTATGAGACCTGCAGTTTAGGTTTTGTAATTCGTTTTTATTTTATTTGGATAGTTCTCGATAAAGCTATTTTACGAAGAGTACAAATATTTCAAGGACACATGTTGTTTTTCCTCTTTACTAATTCTATAATACAAACAAGAGCATCCACGTTTTGCACAAAAATTAGTTCATGTTTTGTGAACGTTGCACGTACATTAATGATTCTTTTTAAACATTATCAAATAAAGTTTCTTTATCAATATTACCTTAGTAATGAAATTTTAAATGTTATTTTCTCTATAGCAAATCATTCGAATAGATTAGATTAGTAGTGGATTGTTCTGACATCAACAACTCCTCTTCACTGCTACTCAAAATTCATCGTCACACTTTTGAAGAACTTTAAAATCTTTTTGAAAGGGGCTTCTTGAGGGTATGGTTCTAACATTAACTGGCTCGAATAGTATCTGTGGTAGGGCTAATTTGTTGAGCCACCGCCGTGTTTTGCTATTTCCAAAACGGAATTACAAGAAATCATAGATTATGGTACAATTACTGACCTAGTTTTTGTCATTCTTGACTTACCTTTGTCACCTGTTGTATTGGTTTATTATATACTTTGTTCTACATTTTCCTAAGCCTAACATAATTACCACAGATGATGCGACTGCTTAAGTGAGGATTATTCTATGAGATTCAGTTTATTGTCTATAAACTTGCCCACAGAATGATTCCTTATTACATATTGCTCTTCCCTGTTTTGTCTCTCTTCACAGCTTTATTTTTGTGTAAATGTTGTTGTAGTTCGCATGCTTGTGAATCAATGGTATACGTCAATGCTAGATGTTGATATCACTTTAAAAAGTATGGATTCTGTTACAACGCCTTCTCAAAACTTAAAAATTAAGCATCTTAATGTATTTGAATCAAATTCTTTACACGCAATGTTAAGTCAAACATTATGTTACAGTGATGGCAGTAATGATTTATTTGATTTTCGCGGTTTTTACCAATCTACCTATATCTGATTTTATTTATAAGAAAATATATTTTGTGTTAATGAAAACCTTTTGTAACCATAAAAATGGATTATAAGGTCCAATCCATTACGATATCTTTGATCATTGTGTCTGTTTAGAGATCTCACTGTATTCACCTCTCTCGCATAATATATTATAAGACATGTATGTGTATTCTCAATTCGCAATTGTGTTGCAGACCACGCGTCTGCCTGGTTCTAAGAGCCGGCGTTTCCAAATTTAGCCAGGTCCGTCGACTCGTGCGAGATCGACGATTCTACTACAAGCAGTGTAGTCGAGCTTTTGTATATACACGTTAGGACATCACGCTACGATTATTATTCTGGCGGCGGGTAATTTGCGAAAATCGAGGAAACAATCTCTTCTGAATTGTCGTTCGGATTTTGAAACTTCGTCCAACTATTTAATTGCTGCGACGACAGTTAGTTATAATTTATAAATGTTTATGACCTGTATATTGTAAATATCCGCGACATTATTGTTAGGAGTTATACGATGTTATACTTAGAATATAAATAAGTTGAACATATTTATAGGATCCATCAACTATGTCAGAAGAAAATTGTTTAGAATCTCCTCTCATAGATTATTGAGTGATTCTTCCGTTTACACATACACACATAAAATAATATAGATTAACATGCTGGAAATTGAGCTGTCAATCTCTCAATGATTCTAGCGACATCTGTAGGATGCCTATAACAACATTACGATTAATTTTTAATATTAGGATGGTGTGATTAACCTAAAGCTTCTACGCAGCATGCATTTTACCATTGGTATGCAGGAGAATAAATGTTCGTCCGTTCTTTTTTCTTGGCTGGTCGTTACGAAACGAATCGCTCGCAGAAGAGATTTCGCATTGCGTTTCGTACTCATTACGTTGGCTATATATATTTTTTTCGGTGGAGCATCCGAAACGAATGGGATAATTTCGCCGCGTTATTAATAGCTTGTCGCATCTGTTGCGAAAATAAACTCGCGGAAACGTGCCACGGTAATATTGCGTGTTGCAAATTTATCCAACACGCATACATACGCATCGTGACGTATGAAGGATTTAAATTTTAAGCGTAGAATTTGTGTGGCGAGATTAGTGAATATTTTCATGGTGAAATTCAATATATCACTGTAGGTACTTTTTAAAAATAAAATTTTGATATAGGTACGTGTATAAAAGTGCAAGTTTACTTTTATAAATCACATACTTTCTTTTTCTTCGAAGATTGCAGCTGGACAAAGTGGTATTGTTATGTAATCACGTAATAGGTGAATGTGAAGATCATTGCACTAATTATAAAGACTGTTCTAGTCATCAGAATTTCTGAGGATGGTTAGAGTCTCTTCTAGCGGAAGCATCATATAAAATGTGCTGCGAAATCTCTTTGAATTAAAATTTTAAGTTGTTCAGACGCCTCAATGTACCTACTCCTAAGTCTCCAAATCGCAAGTACGTAGACTAGTTTAGCATCTTGGTAAGTTGGATCTTGATAAGTGAAAAGGCTCATCACATGACTAGATCACCTTTCCTAGGATGCTAAATTCTAAAATGTTGCAATTAGACCGAACCGTTTATCAAAATTCAGGAGACTGAAAGCTGTGGCTATAGAGAAGGCAAAAATATGTTATAGACAGGTTGAACTATCAAAATAATTGGGTGTAAGCTGATTTGAAAATGGGTGGATGAATAATGAAATATTTCCGCATCCTGCCTTTATCAAATATAAAGTTCACTTACCAGTCATCTTATTTCTAACATACCCCATAACTGTCATCTAACAATGAGCTAAGCCCATACTAGAAGTAACTGTTTTCTCCTCATTCAATCTGGAATTGAGGAAACCTATACGAATGGGTCGCCACCAATCAGAGTAAAAGCAACAAATCACAGCAAAGATCAATTTCTTTGAATGTAGGTTTTGCGTGAGTGCATGGGGACAGATTCTACTTCTGCAAAGTTTGAGTGACGTCCATGACAACAAAGTGTCAGCATGCGGTTAAGTATGAAGAAGGATTGGTGAGCAATTTATTGAAGTTTGCTATTCACCAAGAGTGCAATTTGTTGGAGACTACGTAATGATGTGGGTGGATATTTCATTGACGGTTACTGTTGACCAAACTCAAAAATATTTAAAAGAAAATTGGGCATGCTTAGTGAAACGAAATTTTCGATAATGGACGGGCTAGGGAATGCCCTAATACGCAAATATAAGTTTCCAATATTGATATAGGACCTTCTTATGTCGTTATAATTTTACAGCTGCTTTAGATTAGATTGAATTGAGTTTCTTTTCTTCGAATTTGAATGTCTTATCTTAGCTCCAATTCATCTTTAAATTTCTGAATAACTTCTGCTAGAAGGTTTGTTTTAGGTTGTCTACATTGTTGGTATCATTTTTTCAGTATTGCTTGGGTGCACAGTACAGTTTTCTGTATATTTGTCTCAAATCTACCAATATAAAATCTCAGTTCGGAAATGATCATCATGCTCAGTATCTCTACCAATGCATGGGCAAGTGCTGCAGTATATATTCCTTGGGCTGCACTGTTTGGCACTCTCCAAGTTACTCATCGAATTCCAGCATGGTATCATACTTGTTTTGTTTCTAGGGGTCTCACCCTCCAAGTTTTACTATGGAGACAAAGGCAAGTCAGTGCTCAGTCAGACTTTTGCTAAAGTATTTTGTAAGGGATTCTACTAAGTGAATTTCTGATTCGCTACTAAAAGTAGTTCTCTTGCTTTTTCTAACAACAATTTGGTTTCAATTGAGATACCTCTCTCTACAAACAACACGACTATTAGGTGATCCGAATCTCATTTCAGTTTCAGTCATTATCAAATCAATTGTAGGTATAGTCTTAAACCCTCACACCAAAGCTTGATAACTTATAATATGTTGTTATAATGTTCAATACTTTAATGTTAATATGGCAGACAAAACATGTAAAGTTTGGTTTGCGAGAATCGAAAGGAACACGAAAAGATTTATGTGAATTGCACTTGAATTGAAACCGAAACGAAATAGGCATGTTTGTAAATACTAATTTAGTTAGAGCAACAAAAGACAGTTGCATATGTATAGCGTAAACATTATTTTTGCCAAGTATAATTATCTCCGTTTCTACAATTATCCAAAAGTTTGAAATTGCTACACAGCTTCTATTTTTGTCGTGGGAGGATTAGGTGGGATTAATAAAATATCGCATAATGTTCGTGAATTATGCGGGTTAAAAAACCAGATAAGCCTTCACTTCCTGAAACGTTAAACATATGTTTGTGTTTAAAAAAGTTAATGCTCCTCTATTTGCATCTTCCCGGTAGGAACCCATTTAGAATATCGTACTTATTACACTTTTGCCTTTCGTTGTCGTAATAAAAACTCTAAATAAATGCTTACAAAACCAACAAAAACAACAGCCAATGAGTTGGTGTCAAATCATTCCCGTTGAATGACAAGGAATTCCAATGAATATAAAATAAAAGGTTATACGCGGCCGTATAAAAATGTCTTTCATCGCTAAATTCTTTTATTAGTAGCTATGCCATCGTTCTTCTTGAAAAGACAAATAATATTTGGCGAGGTAAACGAACTTATGTGCTTACATCTACGTGCAGATGGGATGTATATATTCGCCAAACGAATCAATTATTTTTAGTTCAAACAGTGTAACTCTGGTTCATATTTGATTTTATGGATGGCAATAACGTGCGGTAGGAAATGTAAAAATTATTTTTCTCCGCAAAAATTTCGCTAAAAAAACACCTGACAAATATAAGGTCGTTCCATATTTATGAGTTAATTCAGCCTAAAAGATATGTATTTTTAAAATAAATAAATAACATTTTTAGCAATCCTAAGTAAATATTCAGAGGTTATAAAAATACTTTGTTTCGAAGTTAATAAGGAAGAATACGATAAAATTGGCAAATTGTGTATACATATCGTTCACTAATTTTTAAAAGTTACATGTTTTTCCATAAAAAAAATTTCCTCCCCGGCGGGGAATCGAACCCCGGTCTCCCGCGTGACAGGCGGGGATACTGACCACTATACTACCGAGGACTCACGCAATATACCTTTGAAATTGTAGCATACATATTTAATACCAATTTATATGAAACTTTTGCGGCGTTATTATTCAAATATCCTTTTTAAATGAAGAAATTAGATACAGAATTATGACTAGATTAACAGATAGGTCTCCGTACATAACAAATGGCGAAAATACTGGCGTGATTTTAGGTATTATATCCATCCAAGTGAGTATAAAATCTTCAGGCAAATAGTTAATTTTGATATGGATTATCCGGTCATTCCCTTAAGATTCATTTATTTGAGTTAGAAGTTAGCAAATTCAAAAATAAATAATGTAAGCTATAAATACTTTTGAGGTTAATGGAGATAATCAATGTTTGTCATTTTTACATGTTTACTAACCAAAATGCCTAATTCAAAGTTGTGGTTATAAAAATTATTTAAACAGATATTAGTCAGCCAAATCCTTTGCCACATTTAAACAGCTTTGGGCCAACCACAGTGGATAATTATGTTTATTTAAGGATGGGAATTCACCGCAGTTATTCCAGTAAGTCTTAGGATTTCTTTATATTCTTTTATCTATCACCTTGAGAGTTTCAGAGCTTGTGGCTCAAAACATTTAACAAAATTGCCTTTCTTTCTAAAATTAATTTAAACAACTTAAACCGGCGAAATTGGGTGCTGAAAGATAAATATAAAGAAGTAAATGTTTTTAGCCGTTTTTAGTTTAGTTTAGTTATTACATTCCTGATGCATGCATAAAAGTGGTTAACGTTGATCGGCAAAGAAAAAGAAATAAAGCAAAATGTTTTAGCATAGAGAGAAGAAATATACATTATTTGGCATAACAACAAGCAGTTTTTATCTCCAGAGGCTATAGCTACTTTCTACATATGTACATATTTGTAAATTTCTCGATCGTGATGGAGGATTTTCAGCAACTATAGTATTGTGAAAGTAACGCACAAAATATTAACGTGATTTGTTCACACCTGATGCTGACGCATGTTCAACATGCGAAAGGAGATTACCGATCATGATCACAAATCTTGTTGTACTGGGGATGAAACTCAACTTCAATTTTTTTTTAAATAGAACTTATTATCCAGATAGTTTTTCCACTTTTAGGTCAATAATAACACGCAATTCTAACAAAAGTCAAATTTATTTTTATTAACGTACAAACGCAAACGGACAAACGGAGAGCTCTGAACTCCCCTTAAGTCTTGCCCACTTATAATTGACATGATTTGACATATCCCATAATTTTAAAATTTATGTTGTGTGACATGGGGTTGCATGCTTTTAGTCTTTTTTTTCTTCTGATTGGATTTTAGAATTCTTTCTAAACCAAAACCTAAGTTTTGTACTCATTTTGTACAGTTGTATTGTACGAATTTTGTTCAACGTTTCAAACAGTTTGTATCCCTAC
>SMLS01018602.1:0-16445 GCA_004785975.1 Popillia japonica | reverse complement strand
TTTCAATCGTATTGTGACCAAAAATAAAGAAAAAGACAACAGAAACGCAGAAACTACAGAGATTTGACTTCGCAAGCATGACACTGCGATGAAGGTCTTGTTAGATCAGATTTCAAAGTGAAAATGGAAGAGGTGATGTGTACCATTGGGTTGGGACCAAATGAGGTCTTCAAATCAGAAGACTTAGTGGCTCATTTTCAAGTTCTACGAAGACTAGCGAAGTGTTGGAGGCAGAAACACATATTATTTGGTCATATTGTTGAACTGCCCGGCTATTTCACAGACACAAAAAAGAACAACAATATTTGCGAAATCCCTCTTACAGTCCAGATAATAAGGAAATTACCTTAAGGTCACCACAGATTTTCCAAGATTTTGCAAAGTCCATTTAGACCAAGGCAGTAACAGATGTCTTCAAATGCTTTCATGAAGATGCTAGCAACCACCAAGAGAAGAATTTAGTATTTAGACATATCTTGGCTAAGTTCAGTAGGTTTCTTAATTTTTAATTTTGCCGCCAAAATATTGCGCCAATAACTAAACAATAAATCGATCTTTTAGCAAAAATAAATAAAAAAACTTTGTACCCTATCCCTAAATTGGTTTGCCCTTACCCTACCCCACCTTACACATAAGTACGTACATAAATGTAATGAAGTGCATTTCATTAATGTAGTGTGGTTATTTCCAGGACATGAAGGGTGGTTGGTCAACATCGCCAGGGACTACAGCGCCAGTTGTGAATGCTCCTACACTATTGGCCGTTCAGCCTTTGCTAACGCAAGCCAGTACGCCCGTCCAAAATGTTCCACAGGCACCGCAGCCTACTGCCCCAAAACAGGACACATCAAGTGAGTGTTTGCTTTTTTTCCTTCTATCTCGATTGTTTTCGTTAACTCGCGTTTTCAGCAGATAAAGGGTGAATAATCTATAGAATAGAACTAAAGCTACCGTGTCTGGTGCATATATAAATTTTTAAAAAATGCAATGTAGTGTGTAGCCGGTTTTTTTACTCGGAGGATTAAAACGCTTTTCGGATTATTCGGCTAATTATAACAAAATGGATTAGGGAAGTATTTTCTCCTCTTAAAACTTAAAACCCCCGATGATGTTGTAGAGCACACACTGCTTGAAGCGGTTGAGTTTCCATATACAATAAAGGGAACAATATTAAATTGGGACGCTCAAAGCGAAATGCCATAATCCAAACGGCAGGAAAAGGGTATAAGGTATAAGGCTGTTATTCGTGTAATTATAAATTATTGTTATATTATTAAGTTATTTGCTTCAAAACCTTTGAAGTATCTATTATTCTAGTGTAAATTCTCATTAAGGTGAGCAAATTAACTTATGTAAGATTAGCTACTATAATTGCTAATTATGTTGCTTTATACCACCGTCATACCGTATATATAAACAACATTCGTGATGCCATTAGCAGGAGCCTCTGCTGTCTTCAGCTCTCGTCTCGCAGTCACTAAAACAAATATCAAAAGCGGCTTATGTTTTAACGAAATGAGGATAGACCGAGAGCAAATTTGATTACGCTTCTTAATAAAAATACCTGTTTAAATACAATTTGGAGTTAAACAGGTGTATATACAGGGTGTGCCGAAAAGTGATATTTTTGCTTCACATTTTACTCTCTCTAATTTAAATTATTGGATTTACATCTTTGAACTGAACTGACCAACCCATTGGTCTGTTCCGCCCAATTTTGCAAGCATGTGGATGCACCACCTTGGTATTGAAAACCATTTTTTGAAAGGAATATCTATCTTTGTCTCCTCTTTAATATTCTAGTCAGAAAATATGGACCTACGATATGGCTTCACAAAAATTTCAATCCAAACATTCTCATAGTTGCAATAATGAAGATCTATTTTGAACTCCTTTGATCTTTTTGTCCCAATTGATTTCTAAGCATCTGAAGAGGAAGTCCAATATCTTCTTGGGGGCTATGACTTTCAGATCAGTGAGAGCCAGATGCTTCTCTGGCTTTCTCTGGGCCAGAATTTTCTGCCTAACAGAGCTGACAATCCTTTGATCTTTTTGCCCCAATAGATTTCTAAGCATCTGAAGGAAAAGCTCAATTTCTACTTGGGGGCTATGGCTTTAAGATCAGGTGGTTCTAGATGCTCCTGCTGGAGGTGGTGATGCTTCTTCTGTACCACCCCTACGCAGTCACATAATAAGTTCAAAATCGGTGTTCATCATTGCCTGGCAAGGATTTCGCTTTATGGCCGAGGAAGTTAGTGTTTCGAGTCTTTATGCAGTGCGAGGATTTTTGCTTAGTTCTCCACAATTGAAGAGAAGCTTCAAGCTGATTTTTAGCTTCTCTCTTTGTAAAACTATTGGCAATAATTCCCAATGTCCTTCTTTGGGCCAGAATTTTATGCGTGAAAGAACAGACAGTCTTGAATATTTCTGCCTGAAAACGGTTGGGCTTGTACCTAGCGCCAGTAAGATCTTACCTTCCTTTTGGATCCTATCCTAATCTAGGACTTCCCACTTCAAATCGTTTGGCGTCGATTTGGTCTTTTAATTTAGCCAAGTCTTCTAGATATTGAAGTAATCCATTGAGTTTTCTGATTTGGAGACTGCAAAGATGAACAGGACTGAGATTGAGTAAAGTTTCCTTGGATAGGCTTGGAGAGGCTGGAATTGCACCTTTAATGCCTACGAAAGCAGGCTGCTTTTTCCAGTACGACTTGTCTTTGTTTTTCCTTCATCTTTAGTCATCATACTAGTGATATAACTAAGTAGGTCTACAAGAACATCAAGCTTGTCCATCCACTCCACCGGATTGAAAAACTATTGTCTTCTTTCCAGTACTCTTGTCAGAAAATATGGACAAATAATCTGACTTCTCAAAAGTTTCAATCCAAACATTCTCATTGCGCCAATAAATCTTTGTCAAATTTTAATATCATTTGGTCATTTAGTTTAGTCTCCTCATTTGAAAACTGAAGACATCCAGTAGTGAGAAAAAATAGGGCTTTCGTGGCTGGGGTTGGCACGTTCGAGGTGTGCATTTTATGCCCACTCAAGCAAGTCTTGTGTTTTTTATTCCTTTCGTTTAGGCCATAATATTAGTGAGGGATAGGGTTTGACTGTAGACAAGTAGATCTAGAAGATCATCTTATGCTTTAACCGCCCAGTTTTCCCAAAGACGCCTAGTGCCACCCGAGATAATTCTCTTCTTTTTATAACTTTGGTGACATTTGGTCTCATAGTTTGGCCAATTCTTCTAGCTTCTGCAGGAATTTAAGTTTACCTAGTAGGTGTCTTCATTTGCAGTGGAATGGAATAGAACTTCCTTGTCTGGGGGTGGGAAAGTTCGATATGCACCACCACCGACTTTTTTCAGATTTGTCTTTGTTTATCTTTCATATTTGTCCACCATACTAGTGAAATATATGTGACCATGATTCTGACTATAACCAAGTAGGCTTAGAAATCACCTCAGTCTTTGGTCTCCCAGTTTTTTGAAAGAGGAACTTTGAAAAGTGTCGCCCAGTGTGGGCGCCACCAGATGTTTCAAGGCTTTCACGCTAAGATAGGTTATTCCGTTTAAGATTTTCATCGGATAGGTTAATGGTGGGGATAGAATGAACAACCTTTTCTGTGTGTAAAAATCACCTCAGTCTTTGGTCTCCCAGTTTTTTCAAAGAGGAATTTTGAAAAGTGTCGCCCAGTGTGGGTGCCACCAGATTTTTGAAGGCTTTCACGCTAAGATAGGTTATTCCGTTTAACATTTTCATCGGATAGGTTAATGGTGGAGATAGAATGAACATCCTTCTCTGTGTGCAAAAATCACCTCAGTCTTTGGTCTCCCAGTTTTTTCAAAGAGGAACTTTGAAAAGTGTCGCCCAGTGAGGGTGCCACTAGATTTTGAAAGCTTTCACGCTAAGATAGGTTATTCCGTTTAAGATTTTCATCGGATAGGTTAATGGTAGAGATAGAATGAACATCCTTTTCTGTGTGTGTATATAGATATATCTGTTTTACATATCCTAGCAACGAAGAGCACACACCATACCTGATTTAATATTACGGGTATTATGTATCGGATGACGCTATACTCCATACAAAAGCTGAATGTACACGAAAATGAAAAAAAACAGAAACGTAGAAAACAAAGAAGGGAACGGACACGTTCGGAATAAGAGGTAAAAAGGTGTGGAGTTTAGACATTTTATGAATTTATTAAGTTGGAGGTATAGGGAGGAGTTGGATATGGTATATTATTTCATAATTAGAGGAAGATGAGAGTTAACTTTGCTGGCATATAAAGCTAGTACGTAATACGCACACACATATAATATGGCTAAAGGGTTACCGTCGTAACAAGTTACGTAAATTCTTGTGAACATGTTAGATATTCTATAGCGCGAGCTACGTAGTAGCTTGCAGCTAGACAAGTTCAGCTTACAATGTGTGTGCTGAAGTTACCTATTAGTAATGCTTTAGAACTTCGAGTTTTATTCCAGTGTATAATTGGGCGTTATATGAACTTTATTCATGGCTGACCTTAAACATGCAGTAGGAAAATTTTTGCCGGCATTAAAACATATTTACGCTAATAAAAGTGGTACACTGCCCTGTATATACAGTCGTGGATGCCTGTGTTAAATCAGGGATTACCGTAGTCCCCGAACGTTGGTGAGTGGTGGTGGTTCGGACTTGTTCTTTATCTAGTGATTAGCACCCGATGTCTCGTCTCCAGAGGCATTTACAAATCACACAGGCTGTTCCACTGCTTAGCGTGAGGGTTACACAGCCGAAAATCTTCCGCTTCGCTCTTGTCCGCGCTCGTAATTCGCCTCCTATCTCTCTCCGGCCTCTAACGTGGAATCCAATTTTGATCGGAAAACTGTGTGTCCCGGTATCCCTGACGTCCGGTGCTTTCTTCTAATAAATTCATTTATCCATCAACGCATTTTTTATTCCCTTTTCGACCTCTGTCGTTGATTTTGTGGTGTTAGAAAAAGAAGCGCACAAAAACGGGAATTCACAAGGAACCGTCGAGGAATATGTATGTAAACTTTAATGAAATCGCAGAATCGCGATAAATTAGATTTGGAATTAAATATTTTGTTGGTGGGGTTGGCTTTCAGTCACACCTCAAAGCCAACGAGCGGTTATACACGACAACCAGGGGGCTGCACGTTTTAAATATGTAACAACAATTGTGTGTGTAAGAGGGGTACAACACGTACATTTACATTTTCGCGTAACAGTTGACCACTGAATATCTAAAAGCGGCGAACATCCAGTTAATTACTGGTCTGAGTCGGCCACTCCCGTAGAACACCAGCTAATACCTACGCTATATAACGTCGGCGGTTGCGAGGGGGAGCAAACACCATCCCTAGCCCTAGCTGGGAGCCCACTATATTTACTTCTATTTACTATTCCAAGTTCATCGTTCAAGCAGGCCTGGACAATGCAGAAATCCCGGAATTTCGTATATTCCCGTCACGTACGAATGTCACACTATATTCATTTTCGAATTATCTCTCCTAAGACAAAACGAGCCTACAAGATATTCAAATTAAATTTCAAAGATACCCGCAATGCGTTATTCTTCTTTCCCGGGATAGTTTCGATGTGAATTTTTTTCGAAACGTTAACTATAGACGCGAATAATTCCGTTTGGTGCCTTGCAAATAACTGACTGTTAGCTTATCTGTTAGAGATCTCATCTCCTCATAGGTAAGAGAAACTTAAGCCACATCAAACAGCAGCTATTGGAGGCTCGTTTAACATCCTCTAACCGGTGTCTAAATTGTAATCCTGTGTCCCAGGCTCTCTCTGCTGGGAAATAACCCTTTCTGCCTTCATTAATAGAATACCTGTACTCAGAACTTCCTTCAGATATGTTTTACCCTCTTATTTAGGGACGACAACTGGGATTGTGGATGCCGCAGGTTAGACATAACCAAAACCGAGCCCTCCCTTGCTTTATCTACCACCCACCGGCGCCGTCTCCCGCCTTTGTTTCTCTCTGTCTCGCTCGGACTACTTATTTTAAAACCAAATCCACTTTTACTTCATTTAACTAACTAACTGTTATTAATTAAGGTTTGCTCGTTGCGGAATGGAAACTTTTTACCCCCTTCTTGCATTTAATCCCGTTGTTTTACACTGACCTTTCCCGCGGATATGCGGAATTCATGTTAGTAGGTTTAATAGTTATTCTGTTTTATATATCACAATTAATATGCAATTAGTTCTGCGAGAGAGCCCGCTCCGAAATAAATCAGAAACTAAACATACGTATTCCAGAATTAGACTATTAGAACTCAGAAGCTTTTATCTAATATTTAGTCCAATCTCTGCTCGCGCTGTTTATTATCGCGTTGAAAATTAATTCGGAAAATAATTTCCAGGCTTTCTAGCATTATCAACGGATTGTTCTAGGAAAAGTATGCGCTTATTGATGCGGACTTAATCAGATGATCTCCGGGGAGGTATCCGGTGTTATTCTTTGAGATAAAAGCATATTGGTTTAATTTTTTTGCGCTAGAGATGTGCACAGAGAATTGAAGTTCTTTACAAGACTTAATTACCTTTATATAAAAAAGCTTGCAATAAAATTTAATAGAGTTTGACTAACGAAATAATCAAATTAGAATTTCCACATCAAGCAAATCGCTGGTGTTGTTCTATATCTTTTAAATTAAGAAAAAACTGTTTTTGTACTTCGGAGAAGCAATATTCTCTGTTTATTTTCCCAAAAAGGTGTATGTACATATAACAACGTTGTGCCGAATAATTTTATTGACTTAATAATAAAAAAAAAACATAAGGAAGCAACAGGAGGGTCTGCTTTCCTTTGGTAAGCGTAGAATCAATATAGAAACCAATTTATTAAACGAAAAAAAGTATCAAATCTAGGCTTTGACGTAAGCTTCACTAACTAAGCTGCACTACTGTTGAGGCCAAAACCACCGGATGGCTTATCAGGACGTTTAGGTCATGACTATCAGATTTGAGCACTTGACCAAAAATTCGATAATATTGATTCCTAAATCAGCAGTTTGCAAAGCAAAAACCTCCAATTGCCTCAAATAATTTAAAAAAAAAAACACAGAAATTTGGCTGGTGACCAAATAACCTTCAATATTTTAAAACGAAGGGCTTGGAGAATCTAATTCGTCTGCCATGTTCTACTTTAAAAGCCAGAAATCTTCACCATTTAGTAGAACCAATAACTCTATCATCTGTGGCTGATGGTGAGTTCGCTTATTTAGGTCTTATTTCAAGAATTTTGACACCATTTTGAAAAAATGGTCGTAAGAGGAGATAGCTACATCCAAATTTCAATTTTCTCAATTTAGTCCATAAATTAGAAGGTTGTAATCTTGAAATAATCTTCAGAACACTTAAAACAACCTTCAAGGTTTTAATTTTCAATAACCGAAGGTCTTGGATATTCTGAACATGGTTCCAATGCTTCAACCTCCCAATTGAGGTAGTCTGTTCTGTCCAAAATCCAAATCTTGCTTTCATATCTAAAGATTGCTTCAAATCGTTTAAATTATTCAGGAGCAGAACCTCAGGTTTTGGGGCCAGAGAAAAAAGTAGACCAACCCCCGCGTCTCTGAAACTAGTAAACATCACCCTGATAGGAAGCATTTTCTTGCAAAAAATCTGAGGAATTTTTCGAACAGTCTTGAAAATCCTAGTTATCCAAGTTTTGATTTTGAAGTCTTGGACAAATTTTGGAATAACTTAAGCAGTTTGGAGCATCGTTAGGGTTCCAATTATGATTTGGATCTTCCTTCCACAAAACTTATCATCTCAATTACGAGGTAAACACCATTCTGGTTAGCAGTATCTTCTAAATTTTTTCGCAAACCTCAAACAATTTTGACACAATTTTGAAAAATCATGGTAGGAGGAAAGAAGGGTGACGAACTTGCAGATTGCAATTTTCCAGGAATGAGTGGGGCTGGCTCCCCAAATTGGCTGTAGAGGTACAATCTAATTTGAATTTTCTCAATTTATTCTATAAATTAAAAAGCTAGTGCAGCAGTAGCAAATTCTCTTATTAGAAAAGGAAAAAATAAGGCAAAAGCTTTAAATATAGAGAAAAAAATCACTTGTTAGAAGCCTCCTAAAGAAGCTGGTAGCCAGTTTAGCGAAGACTTATTCAGAATTGTGAACCCCAGATATAGATTAGAGCGAAAAATCATGGCGGTTGCTTCTCGTTGATGCTCCCATTGGGAAATCAGTTTCATCAGCTGAAATCTAACAATCTCCAAATGAGGAATCATGGTCGGCACTTATCGTCAGTCCTTTCATCGAGAAATTACTTTTGGCATCGGAATTTTGATAATTTTTGAAGGCATGTAGGACTAGGAGAAAGAATTTTTCCAACCCCAAAGTCATGGTCAATCTTGAGAGCACAAAAATTTATTGTGCATGAATGATCGTAAGCCCCAAAAATGGATTCTAGCTTTGATGCAGGACCAGAGTACACATCTCCAAATGGAGACTCATGGTCGGCACTTATTGTCGACCCTTCCATCGAGAAATTACTTTTGGCAGCTGACATTTGATAATTTTTGGAGGCATGTAGGGCTAGGACAAAGAATTTCCAACCCAAAAGTCATGGTTGCTAGTTTTCGCTAACACTTACATCAAGAAGTCAGATTCTACAGCTAAAATTTGATTATTTTTGCAAACCTGAACGAAAAAGAAGGTAATGGGGAGAGGAAGAAAAGAAGTTTCAAATTCTCGTATCAGAAAAGGAAAAAATAAAGCAAACGCTTTAATATAGAGAAAAAAATCACTCGCTAGAAGCCTCCTAAAGAAGCTGGCAACCAGATTAGAATAGAATAGAATAGAATAGAAGACTTATTCAGAATTGTGAATTCCAGATATAGATTAGAGCGAAAAATCATGGCGGTTGCTTTTCGATAATGCTCCCATTGGCAAATCAGTTTCATCAGCTGAAATCTAACAATTTTTGAAGACATAGACCCAAAAAAGATACTAATTGGAAAAGGTAGAAAAGAAGTTGCAATCAATCGGATTGGAAATGGAAGAGACCATTCTTCAGAAGGATTCTAAAGATGTTGATGGCATGATTAGCAAAAATTGATCTAGGATGTAATACCCAGACGACTTCAACATAGCCCAAAATGGTCACAAAGTGTTGGTTTGTACTCTAAAAATTGCTCCAAATTGTTTAAATCATTCCAAACTTAAATCTTCTTAATTCTTTTGTCATGTTGTATACATACTTCTCTATAATTTAAGCAATCTAGAGTATCTTAGTAGAGAGAGGGTGAAGTAAAGTGCTGGGGATAGCAACCAATTACTTAATTGGCTGCTATCCTCAACATATTACTTCAACGTTTGCGGGGGTGGTGGTGCACTAGTGGGGTGGTGCCTAGTGCATTTGCTTCTTCGTCTTGGTCTGAGTCTTCCTGGTATGATCTTTCTGAATTTGAATTTTTGCAGGCTTTCAAATTCTGCTGTAAAGGGGATGTTAAGGCAAGAAAATATTATTATTCAAGATTTCAATTTTCTAGGAATGACGGGGGTTGGGCTTCAAAATCAGCTGTGTGGCTGCATTCGCTGCAAATGAAGCTCGAAAATTTATCTATCCAAAGATGCAATAGTTCAGTATTGTGCACAGCTATTGGAAGTTTTAGTTTGCAAGCTTGGAAGATCTGGGAGAGGGGGGGAGGAGGAGGAGGAAGGAGGGGCTTCAGGTGAGAGGTCTTCTTCGTTATTCTGGTTAGCAACGTCTTCTTGCAAAAAATCTGAGCAATTTTTTCTCAATTTTAAAACAGTTTTGGAAAGTGGTGATAGGAGGAAAGAGAAGTCCAGTCAAGATATTAATTTTCAAGAACAAGGGCGTAGGAGAAGTTTGTTGAATACTATCCCAATTTTGCAATCCTGAAAATTTTAGGATAATTTTAGCAATTTTAAACAATCTTTGGTTTTGGTTTAAGACCACATCGAGTTTTGCAGGTCTTCTTCAAATAAATTTGACAATTTTGGAAAATTCAGACATAAGGAGAGAGGTGCATGTGCTCTCCGCAGGGCGATGATAAAGCAAGATTATTTAAGAGCAAGCATTCAATGTCTAGCCCGGACCACAGATTTTAAACTTAGGGGTAATTTTGATTCTGTGCTGCTTTCGAAAGATGCAATCAATTATTTTAATTCAATTTAGGTAGAACTTGTAAATCCCTTAAAAACAAGCGAAAGTAAACACTACATAAATATTTTAAAGCAGGCAATATAACAGATTTACTCTTTACTGATGACCTGCTTTGTATTCTACACGGTACACTAACGTGGGGGTCCAATTGTGCGACCACCAGGGGCTGGATAGGACGAGCGTTACAAACCCCGACTGGAAATGAACATACGTTTGTTTCGTAGGGTTCTAAAACTGAAATTTTATAATTTAAAACGTCTTTTTAAATAAAGAATAAGAGGCAATTTTCTCGATAATAAACTCAAAATGTGACATACTAAAACCTCAAGAACATAGATTACAACATTTACTCCTATGTATATACACACACGCGGAAAAAGCTTGGCAGTTAAAGATTTTACGATGACAATAATATTATTATTACTATATATGCATATCTGTAAACGTGTCTCGAAACGTAAAACGTGCATAAATAGTAATTTCGGTTACATACGACTGACTTTCTCTTTCGAATACAAACTTATGGATGTAGGGAAAAATCGCGATAACAAATTTTCCTCGCCGAAAAAGAGAAATAAAATCAATAACATATTGTAAATGCGAATAGAAATTAGAATAACAAAGAGTATCTTTGCTGGATGTTGCTCGGGGACGGCGGGGCTGCGATGACGGGTCGAGGGTGAGGGGACGATCCGAAAAGCTGAGCCTCTTTCCTCCTTATGCGGCGAAGGGGCGGTTTTGCTAAGGATTAACGGAACATGATTTTAAGTAAACCAAGGATACGGTAGAGCAAATCCCCTTTTAATATTGCATTATACATTCCTATATTAAAGCTAAACCGTGTTTAAACATAGTAAGTCACGCCATACAAATAACTCCGGTAGATATACGATGTTTACCAAAACAAAATAGATGTCGCCTTCGTAACTCTCTCACTTTTCTAGTGGTGGAGAATCCGACATTTCGATGAAATATTTAAATATTGACAGACAATTTATTTTAACGTGTCTATAGTATCGCCGTTCCTGTGTGTTTTCCGCTGAGCAAATCAGATCACGACATGTCATGAAATGAATATTTATATCCTCTACAAAGGCAGCCTCATATGAGTTCGTTTCTGCTCCCTCGGTAAATAATTTATCATTGAGATACAACGAACTGCGATTAATATCAAACAAGCAGCGAATATGTGATTCTAACAGGGAAAAAATACGTACCAGAAAAATATAGGCTTTCTCTGACTTTACTCCGAGATGAATTAGTTTAATTTATTATTAGGGAATGATGGAAAATTATGAAGCCCCCCCTCCCTCCTTCTCCCCCAGATTCTTCCAAGGTTGCAAACTAAAACTTCCAATAGCTGTACACAATAGTGAACTATTGCATCTTTGGATAGATAAATTTTCGAACTTCATTTGCAGCGAATGCAGCCACACAGCTGATTTTGAAGCCCAGCCCCTGTCATTCCTAGAAAATTAAAATCTTGAATTATAACAATTTCTAGCCTTAACAAGCTAAAACTTCCAACAGCTGTGCACAATAGTGAACTATTGCATCTTTGGATAGATAAATTTTCGAGCTTCATTTGCAGCGAATGCAGCCACACAGCTGATTTTGAAGCCCAACCCCTGCCTTTCCTAGAAAATTGAAATCTTGAATTATAATAATTTCTTGCCTTGACATCCTCTTAACAGCAGAATTTGAAAAACTGCAGAAATCCAAATTCAGAAAGATCATACCAGGAAGACTAAGACCAAGACGAAGAAGCAAATGTAGTAGGCATCACCTCACTAGTGCACCACCACCCCCACAAACGTTGAAGTAAAATGCTGAGGATAGCAGCCCTCTACTAAGATACTCTAAATTGCTTAAATTATAGTAGCAATTGCAATTTTTTGGAGCAATTTTTAGAGTATCCCTAGTACTTTACTTCACCCTCTCTCTACTAAGATACTCTAAATTGCTTAAATTATGGTATGTATACAACATGACAAAAAGAATTAAGAAGAATTAAGTTTGGAATGATTTAAGCAATTTGGAGCAATTTTTAGAGTACAAACCAACACTTTGTAACCATTTTGGGCTATGTTGAAGTCGTCTGGGTATTACATCCTAGATCAAGTTTTGCTAATCATGCCATCAACATCTTTAGAATCCTTCTGAGGAATGGTCTCTTCCATTTCCAATCCGAGTGATCGCAACTTCTTTTTTTCCTTTTCCAATTAGTATCTTTTTTGGGTCGATGTCTTCAAAAATTGTTAGATTTCAGTTGATGAAACTGATTTCCCAATGGGAGCATTATCGAAAAGCAACCGCCATGATTTTTCCCTCTAATCTATATCTGGAATTCACAATTCTGAATAAGTCTTCTATTCTATTCTATTCTATTCTATTCTAATCTGGCTGCCAGCTTCTTTAGGAGGCTTCTAGCGAGCGATTTTTTTCTCTATATTAAAGCGTTTGCTTTATTTTTTCCTTTTCTGATACGAAAATTTGAAACTTCTTTTCTTCCTCTCCCCATCACCTTCTTTTTCGTTCTGGTTTGCAAAAATAATCAAATTTTAGCTGTAGAATCTGATTTCTTGATGTAAGTGTTAACGAAAACTAGCAACCATGACTTTTGAGTTGGAAATTCTTTGTCCTAGCCCTACATGCCTCCAAAAATTATCAAATGTCAGCTGCCAAAAGTAATTTCTCGATGGAAGGGTCGACGATAAGTGCCGACCATGATTCTTCATTTGGAGATGTGTACTCTGGCCCTGCATCAAAGCTAGAATCCATATTTGGGGCTTACGATCATTCATGCACAATAAATTTTTGTGCTCTCAAGATTGACCATGACTTTGGGGTTGGAAAAATTCTTTCTCCTAGCTCTACATGCCTTCAAAAATTGTCAAAATTCAGCTGCCAAAATTAATTTCTCTATGGAAGAACCGACGACAAGTACCGAGCATGATTCCTCATTTGGAGTTCTGTACTCTAGTCCTGCATCAAAGCTAGAATCTATCTTTGGGGTTTACGATTATTCATGCACAATACATTTTTGTGCTATCAATATTGACCATGACTTTGGGGTTGGAAATTCTTTCTCCTAGCCCTTCATACCTTCAAAAATTATCAAATGTCAGCTGCCAAAAGTAATTTCTCGATGGAAGGACTGACGATAAGTGCCGACCATGATTCTTCAGTTGGAGATGTGTACTCTGGTCCAAAGCTAGAATCTATCTTTGGGGTTAACGATCATTCATGCACAATAAATTTTTGTGCTCTAAAAATTGACCATGACTTTTGGGTTGGAAATTCTTTCTCCTAACCCTACATACCTTCTAAAATTATCAAATTTTAGCTGTCAAAACTAATTTTTCGCTGAAAGGACCAACGATAAGTGCTGACTGGTCCTGCATGAAAGCTAAAATCCATCTTCCTCTTGTCACCACTTAGCAAAATTGGGTCAAAATTGTTCGAAAAATTGATTTAGGGATGAGGAGGTTGTGGTTCCAAGTGTTCAGAAGCTTAAAAATTAGAAATTTTTCAGGAATCTAAAGTTTTTTTAAAGGTCTCCTTAAAGCTTGTACTCCTAAATTAATTGAGTTTGACCTAAATTAAATGGAATTAGAATAATTGATGACATCTTTCTAAAGCGGATGCGGTTTTAGTCCCGATATAGAGCTCGGAGGGAGGAAACAAAATAACCGAGCTCATAAAGCAATATCAATGTTGTACATGTGCGGATATGCTGATAAAAGCTACAAATACAGAAACGACAAGCCCACTGTTGCAATATGCATAAGTAATTCATAGGTATTTACGCCGGATTGACTGTATTCCTCTTCGCATTCGGGAAACCGGAAATACGATTGGGATAGCGCTAAACCAACCAGTTGTGCGATATACAATAATAAACTAATAAATGTTAATGCTAATTGTAAATAATAAAGCTTTATTGATACGTTCCGATACGCAGCATACTATTCTTTGTTACGTAATATTTCTCGTCGTATTTCACGATATGAATTGTTCAATTTTGATATTATGCTCGAGCAGATTCGCTGTCAGTTTTAAAATTACACGCTACAATCGGTTGATTTAACTAAAGTAACAACCCAGCACTAATAGACACGTCCATTATGCATACATTATATATTCGACAAACAAGAGTCTTACAATGACAAGCATCATTGTACGTAATACGAAGGACAGTGCTTGAATCAATTATACTGTTACTACAGCAATTATGCAGATGTTACATACTCCAAAAAGAACTACTTATAGAACACAAATACCTACCTCCAATTCAAATTAAAGTCAGGAATTTCTTGCCGTTTTCAGAATTTTTTATTTCATACAATACAAGACCTGTTTCATTTTAATATCTTTTTTATTAAATAAATTTTGCATGCGTAATAAACGTACAATCGCGGCCAATCGAGAACGAACATTTTAAAAGTATAATCTGGTTCTCAATAAACGTCATGAATTATATAGAAAAGTGAATATCACGTTCTGTTTATTGATTCGTAGGTTTGTCTACCTGTTGAACTCTTACGATGAAATATATTTTTGCTGCGCTATATATAGACCACAAAATGTGTAGGGCGTAGGAACGTATCAAACGTAAGGTGGTTATCCTTATACTCAGGAATATAATTATAGAACGGAAATGTGGTAGGAAATTGACGAGAAATCTTGAATGAATTCTCAGTCGGCTAAGAATTGTTGAATGTCCTTTTTCTTAATTCATATTTAATATATCCTTTCGAGCTAAACCTGTAATATTTTCCCGTTCAATTCTAAGAGGTGTATTTACCTTTTTTGCGTGTTTTTTTCAAGTCTATAGGAGAAACGCTGGAAAGTAAAATTATTTTATCCACTTTTCATTCACTATCAATATGAAGTGCTCTGATCCCACCTCAGAGCCAAAACTTATTCCTTCTGATCTTTTGGTTCTTCTGTCCTCTAGGTATTGCTTCCAAAATGATTTTTTTTCCAATCAATATGTGGTTTTTCTATGTAGGAGTGTTTGCTTTAGTTTGTCCATCTCCCTTTCCAGATTACAAGTTTTCTCGGTCCATGCCTTCAAAAATTATCAATTTTCAGCCGCCAAAACTGTTGTTGTTCGCAACTTCTTTTCTTTCTACCCCAATTATTACTTTTTTTTGCCCATGCCTTTAAAAATTATCAAATTTCAGCCGTCAGAACTGATTTCTCGACGGAATAACTGAAGACAGAATCTATTTTTGGCGTTCAGGATTATTCATTTACGTAAATTTTTGCTAATCAAGGTCTCACCTTCTTTAGAAGACTTCTAATGAGTTCCACTTTCTCAATTTTTTAAGATGTTTTTCTAATTTTTCCTTTTTCAGTTGCGAATTTTAGCAACTTCTTTTCTTTTTACCCCAATTACCACTTTTTTTGGCCCATGCCTTTAAAAATTATCAAATTTTAGCCGTCAGAGCTGATTTCTCGACGGAAGAACTGAAGACAGAATCTATTTTTGGCGTTCAGGATTATTCATTTACGTAAATTTTTGCTAATCAAGGTCTCACCTTCTTTAGAAGACTTCTAACGAGTGCCACTTTCTCAATTTTTAGGATGTTTTTGTAATTTTTCCTTTTTCAGTTGCGAATGTTCGCAACTTCTTTTCTTTCTACCCCAATTACAACTTTTTTTAGCCCATGCCTTTAAAAACGATCAAATTTTAGCTGTCAGAACTGATTTCTCGACGGAAGAACAGAAGACAGAATCTATCTTTGGCGTTCAGGATTATTCATTTACGTAAATTTTTGCTAATCAATGTCTCAGCTTCTTTAGAAGACTTCTAATGAGTGCCTATTTCTCAATTTTTTAAGATGTTTTTGCAATTTTTCCTTTTTCAGTTGCGAATGTTCGCAACTTCTTTTCTTTCTACCCCAATTACAACTTTTTTTGGTTCATGCCTTTAAAAACTATCAAATTTCGGCCAAAACCGATTTCTCGAAGGAAATACCGGCGACCATTGGTGACCATGGTTCCTCACTTGGAAATCCATGCTCTGGCCTTGCATTAAAGCTAGAAGCCATCTTCGGGTCAGCTCCTTTGGGAAGCTTCTGACAAAAATTACTGTTTTTGGTTTATTTTTTCCTTTTTTGGCTCAGGTCTTCAAAAATGATCAAATTTCACCAATCGCAACTGATGTCTTGATAGAGGAAGACTAGAAGACTTCACGAGTGAGTTTTTCTATATTAGAAATGTTTTTGCTTTAATTTTTCCTTTTTTTTTT
>SMLS01018598.1:0-11221 GCA_004785975.1 Popillia japonica | reverse complement strand
TATGAAAAATATGCAAATCCAAGTTATCATCAAAAGCAGCGAGACTATTGAACATAGTATGCTAAACAGACCACATTTCTTTGCAAGGAAAATTTATTATTATCAATTACTCTCAACATGGTTTCCGAGCTGATAAATCTACTGTATCGGCTATTTACGAATTTTACGATGTTCGTCTTAAGTGTGAAGTATTCCACGAAAACAATAATTATTATAAAAATTCAATAGATATGGTGCCCATGGTTAAACAACAACTATTAAAAAATCTAGTAATGACAACAAAAAAGAAACATGGTAAAGTTCGGAGAAAAAACGCAAAAGAAAGTCGAAAACTATTCTACAATGCGCTAAAGAATGCAAGAAAGGAAAAGAATGCAAATTTGTCCTATATCTAGAGCAAAAAATTGTGAGATACTAACGGAATAAATGGAAATAATGAATCGATGTAAACAATATTTCTAAGAATTCTTAAATGGAAAAGAAAACAACGAAGACAATACGACACAAGCAATAACAAGCGAAAAAGATATAGAACAGGCAATAAGTTTGACGGAACTACTAAATATCATACAAAAGGAGAAATATGGAAAGGCGCAGGATAGACAAAGATTAAATTCTGTAAAGAAAACAATAGTGAAAGGCAAATATGTATATTATTGAACAAATTGTAGAACAAATACAAAAAAGCTGTTTACATTAAATTTATACTATAATTCTCTTGAGCACTAGCTGAGCGCTAGTTGTCAAGTATTGGTAAAATTGACGAAAAATAGGATCAATGTACCTTGGTAAATATACAAAATAATCTCTTTTTCCTGATTTGGTTTGTTTTGGCAACAACGTAAACTGGTTGCAAATTTACTAGGTGATTGCCTCTTCGTTTTATATTGAACTAAGTAAAGGCATCATCTTCGTTGTACATATGAATACTTAACTTCGATACCGCCAAGACCCAGCTCATTTCTGAATCGTAATACCATTATATCATGCCAAAAAAACAATTGGTTTTAAAAAAGGAGCACCTTTGGCCGTATCCAGGATTTTTATTGCTGTGTAAAACAGTTACCTGGACTTCGTTTCCGTCCCTACCACGAGGAGGCGGTCGCTCTTGCTATGTATTACTCTCTCTCACCCTCCCAGACAGCACCCCCATGCAACATGCTGCCTGCGTAGAGTGAAATGAAGTGGGGGTGATTGAAAAAATGGCAGGTGGTACAGCTGTCTAGATAGTGAAGTGAAGGTGTAAGTATGTTAGTGAAGATGGTAAGTAAATGCCCTAACCTAATAACTTAAAAATCTCTGTTCTTAATTCCAAGAGTATTTCCGTGTATATTGTCTTGTCCTGAATCGCATGCTCGTTTTGTTGATACCTTTTCCTTTGCCTTCGTACTTAGAACCGTCAGTTCCTCCGTCCACGGATTGTTTTTGACTGATGGACACTCTCTTATCTTTGGGATGGTCTTCTCCATTGTCTTTCTTATGGCGACTTTAATTTGTTTTGCATAGCTGTTCACGTCCAGCCGTCCCTGGTTGTGGCATAAGACATTCTGCCCGCAACAGCTCACAGTTTGCCTTTCGAAGGTTGTACTTCGGCCTTCCACCATGTCCGTGTGAGTTTTGGTTGGTGGTTTGCGCTTGTGTAATGTGGAAGTGTATCAGATTGTGGTCACTGATTGTGGCATGTCGGACCACTTTCCAGTTCATGATCCTGTCATTTCCCAGACTATTCGTGATGGTAACATCTATATAGGTGGCTACGCCCGCCCGGCTTTCGTAGGTAGGTGCGCTACCAGGCTGGTTTTCTAGCTCAAGCCCGAGCTCCTGTATAAGGACTTCCAGTTCTTCCCCTTTGGCGTCAGTTACGGGGCTATTCCACAATCCTGACTTTGCATTGGCATCCGCCATTAGTACAACCGGCACATCACTGTACATCATGAAGACCATCCGGGTTTTCCGGAGGTGCAGATCGATGGGATCCTCAAATTGATAGTATTGATTGAGGAGTACCCATCTTCCTATCGGCGTATGTATTTCCGTGACTATTGAGTGTGAGTCGCTTAGGTGGTCTAGTTTCGTGGCGGTTATGCCGCAATTGAAAATCACAGTCGCAATTTTAGGCCTATCCCCGTACATGACGGTTCTGGCATCTATCGGCATACCAGGTATGAAACCTTGGTATGCATACGGTTCTTGTATACATAGTATGTCCAATCGCAGCTCTTCCGCTAGCTTGCGTATTTCTGCCATGACCGTTTTACTGCCGTTGGCGTTGAGTTGGTTAACATGATATGTCAGGCATAACTAGTTCTGGCAAAACTTATAGAAACTTTTGAGAGTCGTATCAAAGAATGCCAAATTTGAGTATTAGAAGTTCTGCCATATGAACTATCGAACAAAATTACATATCAACGTATTAAAATTCGAACATCGGTGAAATATGACATATCAGCTTTTGGCATACCACAGATTTGATTACTTGATCGTCTTGTAATAAAGATATTATCACAAATAATAACTTGGTAACGACATTGCACAAGACTGTGCAAACTTCTTTCAGGTACCATCGTTGTTGCACAAATTTATCAATATGTATTCAGCAAACGGAAAACGTATCATTACACTTGTTATATACATACATACAATTAATACAGTAGCGGTGTACAGTTATCTATTTTTATATTTTGATGAAGCTTATGGTTATATACAATACAGGTTATAATAATATAATATAATATCCAGAAGTAATAATCGATGAAGCCGTATTTTATAACATTTGTTTCTGGTAAATACATTTCGAGATACTGGAAGTGTTTAACGAAAGGAAGGTAGTGGCAGACGTACAAAGAATATTTATTATTTGCTAATATATTTGATTTTAAAATTAATCGCATTTGACAGAGCGAATCAGATTCGGTCTGACGACTTGTCAACTCACTGACTGTCACTGACCTAACGACTTCGACTGCTTTACTTGCTCGTCTGACAGTCTTAAGTTAAGCCATGCGGTTTTAAAATATAAGTAATGAGTTAATCACGAAAATACGATTTTTCTAATTCAATGTAATAAGTGGTTACTACCAACGATAATACATGTCAGCTAACCAGAATTCTGACATTTAAAATGAATCACATTTGACACATACATAAGTAAAAGATATTAAGCCATACGTTTTTCAAATATACGTAATCCATAGCCACCGCTTATAAAAAGTGTTTTGAATCATATAGTATTTGGGCAGACGAAGTCGTAAATTTTAGCTTGCAGAAATCTGTCAATGTTCTTTGAGGAACACAGGATACTACAAGAGTCTTCCTTTGGTTACGTTCACTAATTTGAAAGCTGTTATGTATAAAAATAACAATTGATTGAACAATTTGTTTAGATAACAATTAGTTTAATATTCGCAAATTCAGGTGTACTTTGAGTTTGCACTACAGCCCACATCTATTTTATTATTTTTAATGAAATTAAATCTTTAATTAAATCATATAATTCATAATTGAGCTCAAAATATACATTAACCTGTAATCCTTTTATGTTATAGTGATGTTGAAGAGCTACCACTTTGTTAGAACACTTGCGAAACAATGTTATCGCCCCTTATACTTGAATAGAATTGTTAGTTGCAAACCCTAACTTGATTTATTACCTCAGCATTCAAAATTCTGTCATCTGTTGTTAATATGAAAGCACAAGGAAATCTTTAGCACAGACTAATTATTGTAGCCCCATTTCAGGACTTAATGCCGATAATTATTACAGATATTTGAACAACCGCATGACAAATTGTGTTAATATAAAAAGAACGACATTGGCATTTCTACTCACGCTTTACGGATGCGTACACCCTGGAATACTAATTTACTTATCGATTAGAAGTGAATAGTACTGGTTTCAGACACAAATTAATTAATATTAATTTTGGCGTAATTCATAAAGCCAAGTGGCTGCTTCGGTTACTTTTGAATAAATGTTTTCGTAGCGGGATACAAATTTAGATAGATTAGAAAGTTTTGTATGCAAGTAATAAAATAATTCAAATGCTAAGAGTGTTACAATTGTTATCAATCAATTATACTTGCATGTTGCGTATTAGTAGGGCGCTTCTGATTTCGATATCGAATACTTGGGCAAATTGCCAACGCGTTTGGATAGCAAAGTTGTCATTATCAAGCCGATAATAAAACTGTTGTATACAGTTTATAATAGTTTCATTATCGCCTTGATATTGGCAACATTGCTGTCAAAACGTGTTGGCAATTTATAAGTGTTTGGTGTGTGCAGAATAGGCGACGCGTAAAAAATGAGTGAGATCAACTGTTCGTTGGTGCTATTTAATTATGAGTCTGTAACTTGTTAGAGTTACTTTTTTCCAAAAATGACCACCAACATAATAATTCTGCTTCTCGCCGTTATTGTTTTGGATAAAGTAGTAATTTTTAGCCCTTGGCAATGCAGTTATTCTGGAAGAATTGAGAATGCACAGAATTAAAACTTTAAGCAAACCATTATTTACATTTTAATCGAACGCCTTAGGGATAAATCTCAGTGGGAAGTACGCTGTTGTTCGTTCGCTTTTTTTTTTAGAAATTCCTACGAAACAACATACATACATATGTATGTATATTACACTCCAATTTAAGAGTGATCTTGAAAACTGAAGTAGTACTCGTAAGTAATTTGCGTACCCGCTTGCTTTATTGACATTCCTTTTTTATGTGCGTTTTCGGCACGTTCTGTTATTCGTTTTTCATGTGTTAATATTTCGCAAAAACGCAGAGGCGTAAAAAATTATCTGGTTATTGCTGGCGTAACACTCTTCAAAACGTGAGGTCGTCGTATTAAAAGCGTGCATATGTTCGTAATTTAAACGCAATTCAACTGGTGTACGAGTTGGTATAATTATTTTGATCGGAAAAAACATGTAGTACAGCATTCGTTTATGATTTCTCTTAGTACCATTTTTGTTCTGTAATTAGATTAAATACACACTCAAAACTTCCTTCTTTTCACGTTTTGCCCTACGTGTTTTTTAAATACCCTACGATAAATGGCATCGTTAGAATGTTCACCGTACGTACAGCTACGTGTGCTTTGCTTTTCAGCATTTGTTTTTAGCATCTGATTTTATCTTATTTTCGTGATAGTTTTCCACTTTTTAGGTCAATTATAACACTCCAATTGACCTAAAAACGTGGAAAACTATCAGGAAAATAAGAGAAGTTAAAAAAGGTCATAAAAATACATATGAGTACTAAGCATCTGATTTTAAAATATTAAAACAAGCTACGACAAATTTTGGACTTAGAGTTATGCAAGAACTTAGTAAGTCAAGTATTTGAGAAGTATATAGTCTCAAAATAAGTTCTAAATGCGCTTCCCCGTGTTACTTATGAGACGGTACGCCTGCAAAGCTGTTGTTTGTAAAATGGGCCTGGTGCTGGTCGACTTCGTCGTGTTCTGACGTAGCGAGCGAAGAAATTGATACGGAATTAACTAATTTTGTGATTGTAAAATTCATAATATAGATCATACCGCAGATTTAAAATTACCACAGCGATAAAATATCATTTATGAATTATTTGCACAAAATATAATTTTTAATATTGTGCACAATAAGATTGAAAAAAAACACACTGACAGGAATCGAACGCGAGTCATCGTGGTGGTAGGCGTAGATCCAGTAAGCAGCACTACGCACGCTTGCTTATACGGAAACCAGCAGGCACCGGTGTTCGATGGAAGACAAGGAGCATTATCTTGTTGAAAGCAGTCTACGTTAGTATTATCTTCAAGCAGTTTGAGAATTGAGGATTTCAATACCTCTTCCAATATCGTCATATACTGCTCGGAGTTTATACGTTCTTCGCGAACAAAAACTTCTCCGACTCCTGCTGCCGATGGACAGCCCCGGACCATAATGCTGCCATCCCCATATTCAACCGAAGAGACGAGGCATTCTGGACGAAACTCCTCGCCGGGTCTTCGTTGAACAAACTGCCCCAGGTCGTCCGAAAAGCTACAATAGAAGCGGGAAAATCAGTAAAATTTACTCTTTTCATTTAAAGAATCAAAAAGTTTCAATAAATATTTTCTTATTCGACCAGTCCATACAGGTATAAAAAACCATACCTCTATGCTTGATTCGTCCATAAAGATCGCACGTGACCAATCTTCTACAGTGCAGTGAGCGTAGTTTTTAGCCCACGCTGTTTGTGCTACTCTTTAAGAAACGGCTTGCGGCGAGCAACGCAGCCACGTAAGTTGACTGCTAGAAGGCATTTTCTTACAGTAGATACATGAAACAATGTTGACTCCGTGGTGAATCCATAAATCGCTACTTAATAATTGTTTCATTTTTAGTATTGTTTGGACAGCGCATCTGGAACACTTGATATTGCAGTCTGTGAATACCCTTGTTTATTTAGAACTACGATATACACTCTCTCTGCGATACTTAATTCGCGTGTTTTCGGCATAATTAGTGATAAAAATCTGTTAACAAAATACACCAAGCACAAAAAGAAATGTATAGCGCACCTACTCCAATTCATAAAACACTTTGCTCAAACATCAGCAATAAACTGATATCATATCAATATAATTTTGCATCATGTTTTCTGTCGGTAATGAACTTACCCGTATTATCCCTATTTACAATTGATTATAATCAGCTGTATGAACATCTGTTACAGCCGCTTGTTTGGATCTTATAGAATAGATTTCCTAATATTGGTTTTTTCAGCGGTGCATAATATTTATGGCCATTGCTGTAGGTGCGACCAACCAAGATCCGTTTCAGTCAACTCTGGTGTTTCGCTTGTTAGGAAAATGTATTCTAACATACCACTTTACTGTAAATTAAGTATTACAGTTAGTCATTAGACATGAAATTTCTAGTAGTATAAAACAAAATAAAGACAAACTGAAAGTGCCTGTTTATTATATTTTATCCAAACCTCAATAATTTCTCAAAAAGGTGCAGGGAATACGAACTCATGTTCAATACAGAAAAGCTTACCTCTACATAATAACGGTAAAGTTGATGCATGTATACCTATATGCATGTAATCTACTAAATATCTTTACTGCATGTCACCTTCTCTCTTATGCATCATGTATGTAAATGCATGTATGTTACACGACGTAGTATTTCTATCCACAGTTGAATAGCTTGTATTTCATAAGTATGGATTTACAGCCTCTTATTATTCAGCGGGAATAATTCAATGTTAATGGCAGAAAAATAAGTAAACAATAATAGCATTTCGACCACATACTACTCAGGAAATTTATTAGTTACACGTAGTATGCTTGTTACTCAGTCAGTATTGTAATTTGTGGTTAATAAAATACAACCAAAATTTTTCATTAACTTTCACAAACATCTAGATACATACTTATTATACAGACATTTATGTAAATACTGTAGTCATCTTTTCCATTAACGTTTGGATATCATGCCATTATGTTTCAGGAAATATACAGAGATAAGAAATATAATAGATTGAGACACTTGCATTGAGACATGTGGTGCATGTCAAATCTTAAAGTTTATAGGTATATCTTTATATTATGTAGTTCTTATCACATCCTTGGAAAGCATATGAAAACCACTTGATAGCAATAGGATACGTAGTACATATCTTTCTAACAGTTGCTAAAAGACGAAAAAAATAGCATCGTTATGTTGTAGAATTCAAGTTTGATTTGAACAGAAAAGTCAATCAAGATAATTACTAAATATTTCAATTTGATCTTGCCAAAACTAAATTTAAAAAACTAGGATTTGAAGTTGGAAAACCCAGGACAATTCAGTCTAAAAACAGGACGCAGTAATTTTTTCTTCATAAAAGTATTTGAATAACATTAAAAGACTTAAGAACGAGTTACTAAAATATAAAACAAACACTTTACTTTGTAATTTTAAACTTAGATTAGCTCTAGTATTTAATAAATTCTAATATTACTCTTATTTATTTTTGCTATTTTTTTCAACCCCACTGATTTCCTTCAGTATCGGTGGTTTTGTTAACAAATAGTCATAAAATATTTCACATTTCATATCTATGTTATGTATAGTTTTAATAATTGCAGCTACTGTTGTTGGCATAATCCATTTCTTTCTTTTGACCATTGGGAAGTTATGAGAGAAAAAACTCTCTCGACATTGGCGTTATGGCCCAGTATACTAAATACATATTCGGCCACTTTCTGCAGTTCTGCATACTGTCCATCGGAAAAGCATTGCTTGAAATATCTTAGCCACAAGGTGTTTAAGCTCTCATGTTTTTGAGTACGATTCAAATTTGTCCTAAAATTTTTCAAATTAACCCGCTCGTCAAATAATTTTTCGTCGTTTGTTTCAATACCGTGATCTTTTAAAAAGATCAAAGACTTTTCAATGATGCTCCAATCTAGCAAATCAGACTCGGTTAGATCAATCCAGTCGAAAACTTTTAGATCCTCAAATGGGTCAATCCAATTTTTAAATAATCATTGAGATTTCATTATAAAATAATTTAATTTTAGTTGAAAATTCTTCCATGTTCTTTCCTTCGTCATGCAACTTCTTTAAAATTGTCCTTACTCTTAGAGGGCAAAAATTGTTTGCTATCCTCTCCTCTAGTAATGAAATAACTTTGTCCAAAATTTTTCTGATTTCAACAACACTGTTTTCTTTTCTTTTCACTCTTTCAATATTTGTGTGAATTATCGCCATTTCTGAACGAATGAGGTACAGGTAACCCTCGGCATACTGATTGTTAAAAAACTGCAAAATGTACTGTGGAGGTTTATCTAAACTAAAAAAGTATTCTTTTAATGGCTCATGGTATTTCAGTTTTTCAATTGCCGGAAAAAGACTTAACCAGTGTGTTTTGGAATGAGACTGAAGTTGAGTATACTCCATACCAATATCATTGCAAAACTGGCGTAGTTTGTCTGTTCGAACAGTGTAAGTGGAAAAATGATTATAAATTTTTACAATTATTAATTCCACTTCTACGGGCAGAATGTCACATCCATGACGAACAGCATTATTGAGTACCGTTGAGCCGGACAACCAATACCTATAATGTTTTTGCCTAATTTTTGCTTCAATTTAAAAAATACAATACTTGTTCCAGCTCTTTCTCTACCACCAAAGTTCGTATTGCAATTATCTCCTGAGAATGCACATTTTTCTGTTATGTTATATTTTTGGAGCTGATTATTTACTAAACACACCAAGGTTTCAGCAGTTTCAATGTCTAATATCTTGGAATTTATGCCTTCGCCACGATAATATAATAATCGAAATACTAAACCAATACAGGAATTAATTTAGTCGCCCCATGATTGCTAGCATCACAAGAAATACTAACACATAAAATACTTTTCAAGGCATCTGTAATCTTCATTGAAGAATGAGGGCTTAAAATGCCAGTTACACATGCAGTTGCATTTAAAAACCCAGGACGCTGCTTAAAAGCTATCCAGGACATCCCAGGACACTGCAAAAACTAGAACATGTCCTGGGAAAACAGGACGGTTGGCAACCCTAACTTATTATCTATTCACAAAAAGTTGGACCATTAGAGTTATCTAGATTTCATGTTAGAGCATCATATTCTAGCTTCAACTAAGTCAACTAGAACTGGAAAGTTAAGCAACTATTTCAGTGCAGTTTGAAGGAGTATACAGTCTTTCTAAACCAAAAACTGATTTCAACTGTCTTGACCTTTTATACATTTATGTTGGAAATGCTGTTGTGAATAAGTCATTGGGAACTTATTGCCATTACCCTACTAAATATTTCATTATACATAAAATACATCAATATGTCTACCTTCAGAATAGAAGCTATTCTTGGGTTTGGTTCCATTTTAACCATATTCATAGAATATACGTACATATAATAATCTGGACGAAAATATTCTTATTTACAGAGTGGCTGGTGCATAAAAGTAAATATCGAATATTGAAGAAATTGTAACTTTAACTCATTAGGAATACATAAGGCCAAGCATGCCTTTAAGTTCTGTATATAGCATCTTGGGCTGTATTTACTCTTAAGGAGTGCTACTACCACATCTTCTGACTTCATTTTGACTGTGTATTTTATCGTGGATACCTGCTGAAGTGAGATATTGTTTGCAGCTCTGTTATTGAGAAGTTTTTTTGATTGTTTCCGTGAAATTAATATGGCTCGAAATTAATATAGTTTACATTAGCATACATACATATGACCTCTTTTTGAGTAATTACATGCATATATTATATACAAAAAATGTATATACTGTATTTAGAAGGCCCGTTCTTTAATCTATGGTGTATTACAAATGCCGAATAAGTACACCATAAAAACAAACTCTAATTAGGTTCGCTTTTACGTTTTATTAGTAAATTAGCGACTGTTGAGTGTTATGAATGTAATCATATTAACCTATTTAAACCGGTACTTATGTAGATAAAAGTAAAACACTACCGTTTCATGCTCGATATGTTTGTGCAATGTTCCCTTTTCTTATCTTCCGAAACTGCATTTTACTAATAATATACATACATATATGTATAAGTATGTACTTATATGCACCAACTACCAACCATATTCAGACAATAAACGTAACACCGCAGACTTGTGATAATAACTTTGTTATGGTCTTATTTATGTGTCTGCAATATATTTTATTTTTACACGGAAATCATTTATGTACATTTCCTACGTAATTATGATGGCAAAGGAAACTCTTGAAACAGGTCACTCTTTTTATATAAACCTACATTTTTTGAATAAAACTATTTACCTTCCCTTTCAACCTCCTAGGGGTAATAACTACCCCCTTAGAAATTTCAAATAAAAAGGGGTAACGTGTGATACCGCGTTTAGAGGGGTTTTCAATTCTCTATTCAGCAATATAGGCCTTTTTGATTTTTGGACGTTGATACTCAAGAAAGCAGCAATTTTCAATTGTTTAGTTTGTACAAATAATGATGCCACAAAGGGAAATAAAGTTTAAAGTATTTAATATATATTATTTGTGATAATTAAAAAATAGTTTAAATGATATGCTCACACTGGAATCCGTTCATTTCTTGACACATAAACAGACGATGTTGAAATTCTTCCAGAACGTTTTGCAACATCTCTGCGTCGATATGTTTAATTTCATGTCTTATCCGGTATTTTAAATCATTAATGTTGGTTGGTTTACTGTAGTAGATTTTTGATTTTCAATA
>SMLS01018572.1:0-20355 GCA_004785975.1 Popillia japonica | reverse complement strand
TTGAACGACTATGTTTGGACGCTATTAAATACAATTTAGTCAGTTATGATTATTTGTTTATTAGTTGTTATTACTATAATAATTACGTTTATTCAAATTGGTGCAATTTACTAGTTTGAGATGGTTATAATTTGAGAATGAACAATTAATGCTTCTTCGGACGAAGGATTAGTATGGTATAAAATTAGAAAGTAGACAATAACGGACTATTTGCTAATTACTACATTATCGCATGCGATATCGTTTCCTTACACCGAATTCTATATTCTATGTTAAACTTGGGTATTCTTAAGTTAAAGGATTTAATTAATAAAAGAGATTACAATGAAAACGATACTTATGTAATTATACAGATTTAACAAGTAGCATTAGCCGTTTTTGTAATTAGAAACTTGCTATAATTAAATAGTACTGAACTGAAGGATTATAGCTATGGGGGGAGGATAAACGATTATGTTAAGCATATAAAAGGGTAAGTATACAACATTTTCGAAAGAGTTTTACTTTGAACAGTGATAAAGTGCCATTAAAGTAAAGAAAATGCCACGACATCCAGGACAAGAAGATATAACTCCCGAAAACAAGGGCAAGTTATGCGCTCTTCTAGAGAGAAATGTAGCAATTGCGAATATTGCAGAGGAGCTCAACCTATCTGTAAGTAGCATGTTTTTTTTTATATTTATGTGAATTCATTTTATTTATTTATATTAGAACCAACCCTATTTTTTTAAATTTTCAGATATCTCAGATATACCGCTGGAAGAGGAAGTTTGCGGAAGACGAAAATGCGTTTGCCAATGGACGTAAAGGGGTATGTGGTAGGAAACGTTCCCTAAGCGAAAATGACGTCAATAACGTATTGAACGTAATTCGAGAGAGGCCGTTTTCATCCATACGTGCAATTCAAGAAAGGCTACATTTAAATTGCTGTCGTCAAACCATTGGGAGGGCAATGACAAAAGCCAACTACAAATGCAGACGTCCAGCTCACAAAATTGATTTTACGGTGGAACATGCGGCTGCTAGGCTTGCTTTTTCTCAGACGAATGTAAATCGTAATTGGCAAACTGTCATCTTCTGCGACGAAAAAGTATTTTCAACAGATATTGGATCTCGTAAACCATTATACCGATTGCCAAATACGAGATACGAAGAACAAAATATCGTAAGAACAAGACGCAGTGGTCGGATTTGCTTGGGTCTATGGGGATGGATGTCAGCAGCAGGCCCGGGTGAGTTAGTGAGAACTGGGCCTAGAATGAATGCCGATGAATACGTCAACATTTTGGAAACCGCTATGGTGCCAAGTGTACGAGCGATATATGGAGACGAGCCATTAGTTTTTGTTCAAGACAACAGTGCGGTACATTCATCGCGTAGAGTTAGGCAGTGGTTTCAGGCCCATCCTCAAATTATTCTCTTGGACTGGCCGGCAAAGTCCCCAGATATGAATCCCATCGAAAATTTATGGGGTAACATTGTTAATCGATGGGATGATTTCCGTGGTGATGATCAACTGCGAACTGTCGACCAACTGTATGAACATGCGATTACAGTTTGGGAGCATTACAGAACTACAAGAATCTGCGAGAATCTCGTGAATTCTATGCAGAGAAGATTGAGAGACACCATATCCAACAATGGTTTTTGGACCAAATATTAAATGTTTTCCCTATATTAGCTGTTTCCTTTCTTTTCAGTTTTGTAGACCTTCGTTTGGAAATATTTCTTTTTTTTTCTTCTTTCTTTTTGTAATTCTTCTTCTTTTTTGATAATGATAACTGACTAAATTGTATTTAATAGCTTCCAAACATATTCGTTCAATTTTACATCTAGAATGCACTATAATTAAATTTTAAGGACATTCTGTAGACATTTTTTTAAAACATTTGATAGAATACATTTTGTGTTGTTTTATAAACAATTTTATTTCTAATAAATGCTTTTTGAGTTACTGTTATTGTTTTTCTTTACTTTTAATATGCGTTTAAAAGGTCAAAAAATATACATTAATAATAATTTCTTTTATTAATGAAATCTTTTAACTTAAGAATATATTTAATATAGAAAGTAGAATTCTGTGTAACTTTGACAGATAATAAAATTTTGAATGACTAAAATAATTTCTATTTATCTCATTCGCATCACAAATATTACCAGCGCAACGACGGACACTACTTCCCATTTCTAATAAAAGTATATATCGCACTAATTATTATACGGTTGGTTGCTACGATATCGTAAAATAAGGAAGACCATTTCGTCAAATACGTGCGAACTTACGCCTTATCTGAAACGAACATGTTACGGAGAATAGATCGATTGTATCGCAAGTGAATATGCTCTTTCTCTCTCAAGCGCTTCTTTGTTTCTGTCAGACGCACTGAGATTATAGTTGCTATTTATTAAATTTTCAAATGTTAAGTAAGCCTTTCAAGTAGCTATGTTTCACGCGGTAATTGCATACATTTGACTGTGAGTAAAAAAAAATTGAATAATAATAAAGAACACGGTATCATGAAATAAAAATCGAAAAGTAGTCTATGTAAATTACTACATTACGTATCACTTCTATATGACCTTCTTGCGGTTTGTTAAATTGGCTGCCTAGCTCCTACACCACCTCGATTCGCATTTAAAAAGTTATATAGTGTACACTCGATGTTCCTACTTCTAGAGGAAAAAGGATAATAATTGCACACGCTGGGTCCGAAGATGGTTGGATTTGTGAGGTATTATTATCTGCAAAAAATATAAAATCATCATCTCTAGATTATCATGAAGATATGACAGCATCACTGTTCGGTTTATGAAAAAATTATTGCCAGCTCTACCTCCAAGAAGCGTTATTGTGCTTGATAATGCACCTTATCATTCAAGATTTTGAAAGTACCAAATGCTTCCAATAACAAGGCTGAACTACAACAATTTTTACTAGAAAATAACCTCTATTTTGAAGACAGCTACACAAAGACGCAGCTTCTGGAAGTACTTGAAACTAAACAATTTAGGAAGCAATATTATATTGATACCGAAGCAGCAGCAGTAGGGCACACAGTATTTGCATATACATAGTGTTTCATTTAATAATGTAGTTCAGAGTTATATAACACCATGACGACACAGCAAAACTTGTAAGTTTTAATTTGAAATTATATCGGCTGCAAAAACCTGCAATATTTTATTAGTCTCTATAGTCATCATTTCATGTTAAACGTGTACACCATTTGTTGGACGATGTATCTAAACCTTCTATCTTCAATAAACTATTTTTTTTGCTATTCAGGTTTCTATTATTGTCATAAATGATTCAAAATGGATTATTAGAAAAGGTCAAAATATGCAATTTGTACTTTCCTATTAGCGAAAAATTGTACATAGGTATTAGAAGTTAATGTATGTATGTGATTTGGAAAGAATCACACAATTAAAACTTATTTGTATATATATTTTCTTAATTCCCATTTATTTATCCTCATTATAAATACGACTGTCATAGCGTCCATAACTGTTTGTAATTATGGTGCACCCTAATCCTTCTTAATAGCCTTCATTTATCGTGAAAACGACATGCATGTATATGTGTATATGCATATGTTTCTAATATAAATAAAGTATTGAAAGGTCTAGATAGTAGGCAAAATTTCAAAGACCCGATAAAAAATTAGCTCATACTAGATATAAGTTTGAAACAGAACAAATTTAAAAGTGCGAACTTTTTCGATTAGTTATGTTGTTAATCAAATGTTTGCTAATTATATGTAAGCACACTCTCGTTCTAAAGTAATGTCTCCCTCAGCCGACGGGTTCATATCCATAATACCTTCCTTCTAGTCGTCGGGTGACCTCGATTATAGCAATGATGGGAGCACGCAACGACAGTTGAACGTGTGGATTAATATGTAAAGGCTTGATATTTATGCATTTTACTGCGCTTTAGGCTTGCCAATGGATTTGCAGAATTTACTAAGTCTATACATTAAGGTATAGCTTTAATATTGTAGACAGAAAACAATGTTATGTGACTTTTTAAATTATTTGTAAACATCTTTCTATCCAACACATTACGTGAACACTAACAAAATATTACTGTTATTTATATAGAATAATAAGTGCTTAAACTTGTTTATTAACTTAACTGTTGTATAAGCACGCGTTTAAGTGTTTTTTGCTTACAAGAGAAGTTTTATTAAAACCATGAAAGTTGTCGCTGTTTCTATTAACCCTAAACCTACCAAGGTGTGCTTTTGAGGCACAATTGATTTTGAAATTGCTGGAACTTTGTAAGTTAGCTGCCCACAGACTGGAGGATTTTTGTATTCTCAAAATAAACTATTTAACACAGAATGACATAAATTTTCTTTTTAAATATTTTTCCTATTTTAACCCTAGAATACTGGACATTCGTAAAATTTACGACGCTCGTTAAACTTCTTTCGATTTCGGAAGCACTCGCGCCGCCTATGGTCACGTGCCTGCCAGTAACTTCATATTTAGTAGCGTGCTAAACAATAGTGGGTGTAGTTCGTGAATTTGGTACCCTTATCTTACTTATTACGTAGGCACGTCGTAAAATTTACGAATATCCAGTATTCCCGTATAGTGTGCTTTTCGGCATCCTGTTTTCATATTACGCTGAATTTAGTGTTTTGTAATAATTTTTGATCAGGTAAGTCATCTGTTTTGTCAAATATACAACGTTATAAATTCCCTTTTATTGCTTTCTTAGAAAATGGCAAGAAGGAATCTGACACAAGCAGAAATCGAACGTGAAGTGGAACGTATAATGCGGGGAGAGGATAGCGATCCTGATGATTTTGAAGACGACGGTAGCGACGTTGAGGACGACAATTTGCTACGTGAATCAGAATCTTCAGAAAATGAAAATGAAGATGACACTGTTACCGAGTCGAATGTAGTTGCAATGGAGGTTGAGACGACACGTGCAGCTGCTGAGGACACTGAGAGAGTTGAAGGCAAGTCTTCATACATTATAAAGCCTTCAAAAACCTCACTTATTGGCAAAAATGGTCATAAATGGTCATCAGAAATACCTGCACAATCTAAGCGAACAGCAGCCAGAAACATTATTCATTTTGTACCTGGCGCAAAAGGTGCTGCCAAAAATTGTTCCACATTTGACGAATATTTCGCGCATTTCTTCACAGATAAAATATTAGATATCGTACTTCAGTACACAAATGCGGAAATATCCATACAATCTCAGAAATATCACAGCAATTATAATGTATCTCTAACGACAAAAAGTGAAATAAAAGCTCTATTTGCAATATTGATCAGGCCAGCAGCAAATAAAGATAACCATCTATCAGCCAAATACATGTTCGACAGAAAAGTTTCTGGAACATTCTACAAAGCTTGCATGAGCCGAGAACGCTTCATATTTCTGATGAACTGTCTTCGGTTTGATTCGAGAGACACAAGAAACGAAAGAAAGCAGTCCGATTCATTCACACACATTCGTGAAATATGGGAAATATTTATTGAAATATGTAGGAGTTCTTATACACCATCCACATATTTGACAATCGATGAGCAACTAGTAGGATTCCGTGGACGCTGTCCATTCAGGATTTACATACCAAATAAACCGGCTAAATATGGGATAAAAATTGTCATGTTGTGTGATTCATCATCAAAATATATGATTGATGCTAGTCCATATTTAGGAAAAGGAACGAATACAAATGGACTACCGTTAGCGACACATTTTGTTCGAGAACTTACAAAATCGGTACAGGGTAGTAACAGAAATATTACGATGGACAATTGGTTTACCTCAATCCCGTTGGCAGACGAGTTGCTGAAGGAACCCTATAATCTGACCATTATAGGAACTCTTCGGAAAAACAAAGCTGAAATCCCGCAGGAATTTTTGAATGTGAAACAAAGGAACCCGAACACGTCAATTTTCTGTTACGATCGAAAGAAAACTATGGTGTCGTACATGCCAAAAAAAAAAAAGTCGTCCTGCTTCTCTCCACGATGCATGAGAATGCTGAACTCGCAACAAACGGAAAGCCAGAAATTATAGTTCATTATAATCAAACAAAAGGCGGAGTAGATACCTTCGACCAGATGTGTTCGAGTATGTGTTGTAATCGTAAAACTAGGAGGTGGCCAATGGTGATCTTCTACGATATGATAAATATTGCATGTATAAATTCTTATATAATCTACACTACAAATACACTAAACTTGAACAAGAAACCGATGAATAGATACCAGTATATGATTGAACTAAGCAATTGCCTTGCTGATTCATGGCTAAGAGAACGATTAAAAATAAAAACTTTGCGTCGGGATATTAGAACAGATATTGCTTCTATCCTCAATTTACCTGAGGAAACTGAAACGGCAGACTATCTAGAGAAGAAGCGCAAAACTTGTTTCTATTGTCCAAGTCGAAAGAGACGTATGACATCTACATATTGCGATCAATGCAAAAATGCCATTTGTGGAGAACACCGAGGAAATATATGTCGTGAATGTGCCAAAAAAATATATAAATAATGTTTTTACCTTTAGTAAAATGTATTCTGATAGTTATGCATATGTATTGTAGTACTATTTTCGTTCATTGAATAAATACTTCACAAAAACTAAGCGTTTTATTCAATACTCGTAAAAATTACGATAGTCCAGTATCAGTGTATGTAAAATATAGTCCAGTATTCTAGGGTTAATAAAAAAATTAAACATAATTTACCGACACGTCCTACCAAGGTGTGTCTTTGAGGCACATACTGTTATTATACTATAAAATGCATTGCTACGTTATTTAAAACTAGGTATGTGGGCAAATCCCCCGTAATAAGATATGCTTTATATTCCGGGACTTTCCCCTTGTATGTAAGAACTGCCAGTTGCATAAGAAGGGGAATTCCCTAAATGCGTTTTGCCAAAACAGTCAGCTTACAAACTGCATTGCTATCAGTGTATTTGTGACTTTCCTAACGAGCCCATTGCCCGTTTTAGGTGTCTATTGGTTAATTTTATTTCTTTTACCTAGTGGAGAGTATATAGACCAGGTAAGCAAAATAAAGTTTTGACTGACCCCAGTAAAAATAGATTTGTTGTTTTATGCTTATCTGGTTTTGAAATTCATGCAGAAAGTATGACTGATTGGTTGACTGACCGACAGCGGCCACTAACTGAAAAGGAGTTGGTCGATGCATTGTACGAAAGTAATGAGGATTTGGGAAGGAATGTAAATGATGGTGAAGATGAAGAAGAGACAAATGACGAAACCTCTTCTAGTGAAATGGATTATCAAGAAACTGGCGATGAAGAAAGCGATGAACAAGAAGGAAGTGACGATAGTGATGCTAATGATGAACCGCCCGGCCATTCGCAAACTTTTATTGGAAAAGATGGTACCGAGTGGAATGCCACGCCGATTGCCATGGGAAAAACACGTGCACACAACATAATTACAACAGCTTTGAACAAAGTGAAACTTCCACCTGAAGTGCATGTTGATACTCCTTGTGACGCATTCAATTTGTTTTTTGATGATACGGTTATTGGTATTGTGGTTACTTTCACTAATAAGGAGGCTGTTCGTATTCTTGGCGATTTGTGGAAACCAGTTGATAACGTTGAAATCCGTGCTTTCTTGGGCCTTTTAATTACTGCTGGAAGAAATAAACAAGGGATGGTGGACTATAATGAGCTATGGAATCCTTTATATGGAAATCCTGTTTATCGAGCGTGTATGTCACGAAATAGATTTACTCAATTACTAAGATTTATTCGTTTTGACGATAAAGCGACCAGAACCCTCCGAAGGCAAAAGGACAAGCTGGCACCAATTAGAGACCTGTGGGACCGTGTTAATACAAACTTGCTGAAGTATTATCTTTCTGGCAGTAATCTAACCATCGCTGAACAACTGGTGCCTTTTAGAGGTTGTGTATCTTTCCGACAGTACCTGCCAAGCAAGCCTGATAAATACGGTATGAAAATTTGGTGGATATGCGATAGTGGAACTAGTTATCCGTTACGTGGTATACCGTACTTAGGAAAAGAAGGTCCCAACAGAGCAGAAAACTTAGCGCAAAAGGTGGTTGAAGACCTTTGTGAACCTTTTCTGAGAACTAAAAGGAATATTACGTTCGACAACTTCTTCACCAGCTACGAGCTTGCATCCAGTTTGCTTACCAAAGGCCTAACTTGTGTAGGAACGCTCAGAAAAAATAAGCGCCGCATACCACCAAATTTTTTACCTCACAGGTGACGGAATATAGAAAGCAACTTGTTTGGTTTTCAGAAGACAATGACTTTGGTATCTTATGTACCTAAGAAAAATCGCTGTGTCATATTATTATCTACAATGCACAACGACTCCACCATTGATGAGGAAAATAAAAATAAATCTGAAATCAATAAGTACTACAATTCCACGAAAGGAGGGGTGGATACACTTGATCAGATGGTACTTACATACATATTCAGTGAAACGCAAAACTAATAGGTGGCCTTTGGTCTATTTTTTCAATATAATTGATGTGCGTGGAGTAGCTTCATTTGTCATTTGGAGAAATATCCATCCTGACTGGCATATTTCCAAAAAACGAAGACTTCGCAAAATTTTCTTACGAAAAATTACAACAGAATTAGTACTGGAGCAAATTAGACGTCGTAGTTTGAGTGGCTTGCATAAAAGTCATACTTCATTGATACAAACTACGTTGAATCAAGTACCAACCACAGCGGAGACTTCGGCTCGAGAAGTAAGAAAACGAAAACGGTACTATATTTGCCCATCAAAGAAAAGCAGAATGTCAACACAGTTATGTGATAAGTGTAAGCAAACGGTTTGTGGTGAACATTCAGAGAAAATACTCACGTGCACAAATTGCAAACTACATAAATAACTTTCAAATATTTTACTATCTTGTACTATTTTTAAATTATATCTTCTGACACACAATATTCTTTCTATGTGTTCTAATGTTACTGTATACCTACTTCATAAAATAAATAATGCATATTTTGCTATTATTTACATCAACAATGTCTACAAATAGATGTGTGCCTGTGAGGCACACCTTGGTAGGACATGTTACGATAAAACGTTGGTAGGACTAGGGTTAAATGCAACACTTTAATGTTAATATGTTTGGTGATAAAGTAATTTTACTCATTAATTTCACATTTCAAATTTACTATAATTTTATTCCAATACACCTTATTTCTTTAAAATTACTTATAACTATTACAGATTAAGTATGACACATTTCGAATGTACTGTAATTTGATTGACATACACATTATCTGTCTAAAACTATAGTACATTTGAAATCTGAAATTAATGAATAAAATTACACCAAACACTAAATACAGAATTTCAATTTCATTTAAACATATACCTAATTTCCTATTTCTAAATTGACAGTGTTTAAATTATATCTTGTTCATTTACTGCATATTCATTACAATACTTGTCTTCTTGGTAGTTGCCTACTTTAATTATTTTGTAGGTATCTTAGTTTTTATCACTTATGTTTTTCCTAGAATGTATCTCTTTTTCTTGATTTCTTGATATCGTGGGATGAATTCCGATGACACACTACTAAAAAATTTGCCTAGGACAGGGAGAAGACGTCGCTTCACCGCCGAAACAACAAACGAGATTACAGAGTATATAAATGCTAATCCGTTGTCGACAGCAACAAAGATTAAAGCAGAGCTGAATTTGGAAGGTGTTTCAAATTCTACTATTATAAGAGCTCTGCATACAACTGTATCGAAAACCAGCCAGAAAACCGGAATTAACCGCAGAGAATGCTATTGCCAGATTAAAGCTTTGCACGGGAAAACATAAATAGCAATTGGGGTATTATTTTTTGTGACGAAAAGGTATTTTCGTCGTCCGATGATACAGCGAAAGTTCTCTGGCGGCAAAGAGGGACGGGGCAAACTGAAAATTAACAAGCAATAAGTAGAAGTGGTAGGATTACTGGTGGATTCTGGGGATGGATGTGCGCAGCCGGACCTGGAGAAATTGTACCGATAGAAGGAAGACTTAATTGCGACGAATATAGAAACATATTAGATTTTGGCTGCCCATCCCAATAGTTTCCTTACCTTTTTTGACCTTAACGTCGCACAGCCAGTACTCCCACTATACAGTAACATTTATATTTAACGAACAACAAAAACGGCACACGGTTGAAATTTATTGTAGAAACGGCAGTAAAATTAGTGGTGAATTGGTGTACTTTGTCAGATCAAAATTTCTAGAAAAATTTGTAAACATTGCTATACCTTATTGTCACAAATCGCACCGCAGCTATATGTATCAATATGAACTTCATGAACTATACCGGATGCTGAGACAACCTCCGGTTGTAGTATAAGTTATAGTTAATAAGGAATCTCGACTTTCATCGATGTGTCCCTAATCATCCGTCAATCGGGCGGATATGAGTCGGCAATTTTATGTACTATGAGTGGATGGGGATATTTGGGAACATCGACGGGGGGCAGATGATTAGAAGTAGGTCACCTGTTAACTGTGGTAGCGGAAGGACGCTCCACCGCACCTATGTAGTGTTAACCTAGTGGAAATATAGTTAGTTGTGACTACCGACTACTTTCCCTTAAGAATACCCTGCCCTGTTAGTTACCAAGAGCCACGGACATCCAGCAAGGTAGGTGATTATTTGCTGTATTTTTAGCTTAGTACGTGGTACCTGCTGAGCAAGGCTCCCTAAGAGCACCCCATAGCCCCCCGCTAGGTCCGTATAAACTTAGGGCCGTAGCATTATGACCAATTTTCTACAAGTACTCAGCGCTGCGTCGACGAATTATGAGTATGTCCTAATTACTTCTCAATAATTCATTAGGACTAGGAAGGGAGGAAGGAGAATAATTTAGTTATTGCATTTTACATTCCTTAATATAAAGAGCTTTCGTCTTAAGTTTGTATCTTCAGTTTGTCCTAGTCGTCGTAAATATGCCCGAAACAAGCATAGAAACGACAGCACCCTTTGGGAACGGGGATTATCGTACAGGCAGGTTGCTGCAGAAGTTGGTTTGTCGGTAAGTATAATCTTTGTTGTATTGTTCTAGATGAATTCTTACTACTCTCCCTCTCTTACATACAGAACAGTCACTAGTCCATTACTGGGTAAATCGGTGGCGAAACGAAGACGACCATGTGGCTCTGCGAAATAAACCAAGACCTGGACAACCATCCAAAATTAGTCCGGATGATTGCAACAGAATGCTAGATTATGTTCAACGAAATCCAATTATTACCACCCTCAAAATTGTTGAAGATCTACATTTGAACTGCCGCCCCAATACTGTACGGACCTTTCTCCGAAAAAATAAAATTTATTGTAGACACCCTGCGAAAAAAGTAGAACTTTTTGAACACCACAGTGCAGACCGCTTACGTTTTGCCAATACACATCTGAACCGCAATTGGGAAACGGTCATTTTTTCGGACGAGAAAGTATTTTCAATTTCCCAGAATACGCGGAAGCTGGTATGGCGTCCTAATAATACCAGACTGGAAGAAAGAAATGTTGTCATGATACGGAAAAGTAGCCGCATAAGCCTGGCATATTGGGGCTGGATGTCAAGCGCCGGACCGGCGATCGATAGATCTTAACGAAGCAAGAACGACAACCGCGTGGAAGAATGAGTAGGGGATTCGAATTTTACCATGGCCAAAGCAATCACCGGATATGAACCCAATTGAAAATGTGTGGCACATACCTCAACAAAATATGGCAAAACGACCTCGGAAACCTAGTAATAAAGATGAACTTGTTGCTACTGCTACAGAGGAATGGCTAAATATACCTGAAGAGACCATTAATAATTTAATAGATTCCATACCCCGACGAATTGCAACTCTTTACGCCAGTAGAGATGGATCGACTAAATATTAAGTACATTTATAATATAATAATTTATAATAATGTTTATATAATAGTCTATTCCTTGATATTAAAAAGATGGGCCTGTCTAGCTTTAGGCGTGTTATATGGGCCAAATTGTTGGATTCACAGTAAGTTTAGCAATTTCGTTGTGCTCCACTGCTGCAGTTACTTGCTGTTTAGTGTTGATATTTTTTAGTTTTTCTCCTGTTTCATATTGTACCTATTTGATTAAAATTAGTTGTTTTCGTCAATTCGCAAAAAAAATATTTTCTATTTATTATTGGGTTGAGTTACAAGCAGAAATTGTCTGTACTCCGCCCATGGGTTTCCCATAGTGCATGTTTGTAACGCGTGCAGTGTTCTCTTTTTGGTTACTTATTACTATCATTAATGTTATTGTTATAATTATTGTACTGTATTTACTTTGTATTCTGTTGGAAATAAAGAGAGTATTACTATTATTATTATTTAGTAATTTCAAAATATTTTATGTATATAGGTAGAATAATTTTTTTATTTCAATTAGTACGTATCTATTTTACTCTGTCACCCTAGTGTATATACTTATTTGTATTAATCTCCATTGTTTAGTGTTGTAAATAAAAGACATGCTATAAGCAGAGACACGACCGCTTTTTTAAGTTAGGCTAAATTAAATGTTTGCTCTCTACCAAGTGCCACACATAATCATCAATTTTCGAAACAACGATTCTATCATCAATAACGAAATAATTAGTTTCAATCATATAAGAAAAGCTTACGACTTAGATCAAAGCAAAGCCTGCAAAGCGATGCCAAAACTAAGCATTAACCGTAGGTATAAATCCTAAAGGTTTTCAAAAGATGTCAGTAAAATTGGCAACACAACTTTTTAGTAGTACTGTCGCAAGCTGTATTAAAACCTAACCTAACCTTACTAACGAGCTGTGCTCGCCGCCTTCTCTGTCAACTGCAAATCTTACATAAACATTAAATAATGTATTTGATTGCTTAAAGCTTGCTGCAGTACGTTTAAAGTAAGGAATCCGGACAACTGTAGTTTCCATCTTGATCATCCAATTCTACTATCTACTTTGCAAGAAAGCATAATATATTTCGGAAAAGGATTGAAATTTAATTATGGCAAACCATCGTCACAACCTGTCTGCTTTAATGGTCTTATTGAAACACTACGTGCTGCTTTACTATTGACGAACTGCTGGCGAAGGACACAGGGGGTATTGCTACCTGGATTGCGCACGCGAATGACCTCGCAATACTGCTTGAGACGGACAGCAGATGTGAACTCGAGCAGCTCTGTGCCACCGCTATGGGTATGGTTGAGAAACGGACGGAGAACAAGTTTGCACTGTCAAAGGAAAAAAACAACCGCTATAATGCTTAAGGGAAGACTTGATCCACACCGGCCTCCTACGTTTAGTTCTTCTCTAGAAAATAGAAGACAGAAATTTAGTTTATTTTTATTATTTTGCATACCTGTTAATTTTCATTATTTTGCATACCTGTTTATTTATTATTTTGCATACCTGTATATTTTCAAACTGTTAACCGTATCTGTATATATTTGTGATTTTGCCTAAGACAGAGCATGTCCGTTTCCCCACTATTCGCATGACGCCACGAGGAGGAGTGAGGGATTCGACTATATAAGAGCCTGCATTTCCCAGAGATAGGCAGTAGCTCCATAGCTGCGCTGCTCCATAGTAGTAGTGCACTGGATACCGAACCGAACAGACCGTTGTTGCGCTGCTCAGTAATAGTGCATGGGTCCCCGAACCGTTTAAGCCCGCAATTGGCACTTAGAAAAATTCCGTTTTGCCTGTAAATCACTGGCTAAATTCCGACACCGTATGAAGATAGAAGATTAATAGATTTTTATTGAAGATAGAAGAAACATGCTCAGCTACGTACCTATCTTATTGAAACATTCATGTTAGCGAATCAGTAGAACTTATAATATTTGTGTAGTTTGATTTTCTTCACTGATATCACCGTTTATTTCCATGTTCTTGATTTGTCTGTAAATATTCCGCTTGAAACAGTTATTACTTTCCTGATTATTGTAATGTGTTTGAATTTTCTTTCATTTATCTTGTAAATAAAATTTGTACATACATTATTGGATCCTGGAATTTTATTTTGCTTTTGCTTCACATTAAAGACACGATTTTCTTTTCGTAAACACCACTGTCAAATCTAACTGGCATAACGAGGTTAGGAGACTGTCGGTAAAGGAGGGTCCTTTTCAACAACCGCACGAGTTTGGAGGAACACCGGGTTCGCAAGCAAACTAACATACACTACCGTTACACATTGTTCATCTCTGGAAAGAATAATGGTAATGCCAAAGAAGTTCAGGCCACCCTAATGAAAGTGGTCAACCCCACAAAGGACAAGATTAAAATAAAGTCCATAACGACAACTGGTAAAACGGTGGTTGTGGAAGTGGGTGGAGAGACTGATCTTCAGAAACTCCACGAACACAAAGCACTTACTGAGAATCTAAGAATAAGGGCGATGAAGAAAAGGAAACAGCTGGTAATCTTCTATGACGTCCCAGCGGACCAATCCGATGATTCACTTAAAACAATTCTACTGACTCTCGCCATGTGATTGTATAAAATTTATATTCCCTTAGAAGCATTGGTAATTATATATATATTTTTTGTTTTCTATTTCTATGCAATAAAGTCATTAATTATTATTATTATTATATGAACAAAATATTGAGGGGTTAGTAGCCAGTAATGAATTTCAACGAGATTTCAACGTCCGCTTCAAGGCGGGACCGAGAGGAAAACCCACAGTACATCACGTGGTGGAGACCTCTTACAAAATAAGAAAGCTGATACTACGTCAAGGTAGAACATATACAGGGTTCAGGGCGGTGGCGGCCAAGGACTACATTGTAGTTACCAAGTGCAACAAGTGTAGGAACCTAGGGCACGTTGTTAAGCACTGCAACAAGGAGAAGTGCTGTGATCACTGCGGAAACACAAAAAGGAGGAATGCCCTAAAAAGGCTCAATCACCTACATGCATACTCTGCGCTCGCAGAGGTAAGAAATACAATACGAAAACCAAAACAGATTGCCCTACACACAAGTTGATGCTGGGAAGACTGATTCAAAAGACCGATTATGACTGACGACAAGCACAAATCACCATCCAGAATAAAAGGCAACTAGCTTAGGGCAGAAGCCTACAGGGAGCCGCCACCACCTCCCAGTAGTCCACCAAAACCCTCGAAGTGTTTTCGCAAGAAGGTGGGACAACTTACAAAAATATTCAAGGGCTTGGGGGTAGCAGATGATGTAAATACCGACACTCTGCTTGTTCCGGCCACAAAACGGCCACCAGCCGGTTTAATAGGTTAGAGCATTTCTTTACAGTAACACTCTCACTTCACTGCCTACAACTGTACCCCCTTTCATCTCATCACTCACCAATCACCTATCACTTCACTCTACGCATGCAGCATGTTGCATGGGGATGCTGTCTGGGAGGGTGGGAGAAATTAATAGACAACATGAGCCACCGTCTCCTCGTGGATAGGGACGGAAACGAAGTCCAGGTAACTGTTCCAAACAGCAATAAAAATCCTGAACAGGGCCAAAGGAGCTCCCTCAAACACCAAAGGTTTTGTTTCTGGCAATTTCAAATAAAGAAAATGTGATTTCCTGATAGGACAGATGTGTTATCTGTGCGAAATAATATTTCACCTACTACTACTTTTAAATTATTTTTCGATAACGAAATAATACACAAGATTTGCGATTTTACTAACACATACGCAATGCAGAAAAATCGAGTGGGGGACGTGACTGAAGATGAGTTACTCTGCTTTATTGGAATCCTCCTTTTGTGTAGCTACGTTGCACTTCCGCGAAAGTCAATGTTGGGGCAAAATAGGGATGACACAAATAATATCGTGTGTGATGCAATATCCCGTGACAGATTTCAATATAATTTGAGTAATCTGCATTCCAATGATAATAGTCAACTTGATAGAGCCGATAAATATTCCAAAATGAGGCCTCTCTTTGATCTTCTCAATAAAAAAATTTTTGATCATGCACCCATCGAAGAGAACCATAGTCTGGACGAGTCAATGGTTCCCTATTATGGGCGTCATACAGGGAAACAATTTATTAGAGGAAAACCTATACGTTGGGGTTACAAATTTTGAACTGGCGCGTTGCGGTTAGGATATATTGTGTATTTTGATCCGTATCAAGGTTCCTCAACGAGATTACCGCAGAAATATAAACACATGGGTCTAGGTGGAACTGTAGTTCTACAATATACAGATGTTTTAAAAGAAATGCCATTGCAATCATTTCACCTGTACTTCGTCAATTGCTTCACGTCACGTTCCCTTCTGAAAGAATTAAAACTGAGAAATATAAAAGCTACTGGTAAATCGCATACCGCAATCCCCATTATCCACTGCAGGTTTACTAAAGAAAAAAGAACGCGGTTACTATGAGTACATTTTGGCCGATGACGAAATTATAATCTGTAAGTGGAATGATAACAGTATTGTAAACTTTGCTTCCGATGCTCTCCCTGTTTTTCCAATGAACAAAGTAAAAAGATTTTCACAATCAGAAAAAAGCATGTCTATGTGAATCAACCCCGACTAATAAAATCCTATAACGATAATATGGGAGGTGTAGATCATCCCGATCAGAATTTAAGTAAACATAGGGTATCAATACGTGGGAAAAAGTGGTATTTTCCATTATTTTCTTGTAGCGTAGATATGGCTGCACAAAACGGCTGGCAATTACACAGACATAATGGCGGAAAACTTGATTTGCTAGAATGTCGGCGATCCATAGCTACAGAGATACTCGAAACTCACACAAACTCTTCACAAACGAACAACAAAAAGAGGACCATCAAAATATCCGCAAAATCTGCATGAATTTTCTCGCGGCGACAAGTTAGATCATCTAATGACAATGAAAATCAGCGGCGATGTGCCGTATGCCAAAGAAAAGCCAATTTTGTGTGCAAAAAATTTGATGCTGGATTGCACTCCCCAAATACGGTTTTATAAAATACCATACTCTGTAAGTTTTGTTCGTTTTAATAAAAAATTACACATAAACTGTTCGTTATTTTTTCTTCCCAAGTAGTAAGCCATAATCCTACTGTCCTTTTAAATCGACAGCATGTTTTAGTCAGTTGAAACCTTCGACAGTTTGCTAAAACGAATTTTCTAGTCTAGTTTAACACGTTGGCTACCATATGAATCACTGGTGGTACATAAGATTTAGTAGCTTCAAGACCGCTGTACAATTAAATAGAGTTCTGTAAAGCTACGGTTTCCCAGGACTGTCGGTTGCGGACGACTGAACCGATAGCGAAGCGGAACCGAGTGCAATTCGGTCGTGGAGATGAAGTCCTAGATTGTGTAGTTTTAAAGATTTCCGTCGAAGTTTGTTGGCCATGGAGGATGTATTGAAAAGAAAAATATGCGTTTTACTTATGCTTGAAGAAGAAGCAGAAGAGGAAAATTGCGCCCTTCATTTACTTAATTGTCGAAAAAGACGAAAAATAAACGAAATTTATTTAAAAAGAAGAGAGGAAGGTACATTTAAGGAACTTTTCGCAACAGTTCGGTCTTACATAGAAACTGATATTGCAAGAAATTCTTACAACAGGCAGCGTTTTCCTATATCACCTAAGCAGAAACTTTGCGTTACATTAAGGTAAACATTATAATTTATTAGATTTTAGAAAACAATTTACCTATACTTTAGATCATTAACGTAGTCAATTTTCACCAAAAACAATTTGGATTTATTTGAGGTTCACTGGATAAAATTGACTACTTTAATGGTTCAAAGTGTAGTTAAGAAATACACTTCATATACAGAAAATTTCAAAATTTATTGAAAACTAAAGAAAACGTTTATAATACGCAATTCCAAAAAAGTTAACTTCTAAATTAAGGATTTAAATTAATTAAAATACATTTAACACAACCTAAAAAATATAGTTTGTATCAGAACGTGTTTTTGTTCATTCTATCGGGAGAAGGTTATGCCATCTGGCAAATCTGAGTCAACACAAGTACTGGAAGTATGAGAAGGTGGCCTGGAAGAGGGGCTATAAGAATGAGAACTATCTGTATACGTTGGTGAATTTAAATTAGAAATACTTAGTGGGCGATACTAGAGGAATATTGCTTGTATTTAAATGTGTTGAAGAAAATTGTGTAGCGAAGGATGATCTCGATAGTAAATACAGATTTCGCTGTTCCGAAATATTCAAAATTTCAAGGCGACTAACGATATCCATAATTTCAACTTTAGCTTTTGCTTGTAGTTCTGGAGTAAATTGACTTACTGTGAAAGCCATACTCTGGAAAAAACCTAGAAATAGAAGGGGTTAGTAAAGGATCATTGTGTGGAATAGAAGGTTTGCACAATTCTTTTATAAGAGCATCCCTTGCCTCGCGGTTCTTTTTTAATTCCTCTTCAAAATCCTTTTCCCTGCATAAACGGATTTTCTTTTTTGTGTTTATTTTTTTCTCACTCAAGCTGCCATTCTTCTGACATGTTGGTTTTGCATTTTGTGCATTGCCTGACCTTGATTCGGTAGTTTCTAACGGTGGTACTTGTTCTGCAGAAAGTACGGGTCCTTCCGTACTTTCTGCAGTAACTAAGGAGACGTTGTCAACTCAGGAACACTTTCGGATTCTTGGCTATCTTCTTGTGCAGATTTTACAACGCTACAACAACTTCTAAAATACGACTTATTAGGGTAACTTACATTAGGTATTATAATTGTACAATAATTTTACCCTCTTTGTACAATAGATGTATCTTCAAGAAAAACCAAATGTTTGAATTTTTGGAAAAAATCATTGTCGGATCTTTCCGACCCACTACTTAGATTGTTCATTGCTTCGTTGCGCTTCTTCTTATAGTAATCTCTAATATTTTTCCATCTTGCTCTATAGTCAGCTTCTAAAATATTTAACATTTACTTATTTGTTTATCTATTTATTTAAGTATTTATTATCTCCAGATATATGTCCACGGGAGAATCCTTTCGCTCCCTGGCATTTCAGTTTCGAATTCACCATAGCTGGGTAAGCAAAATAGTAAGAGGTATTAGAGAGTATAAAACATCGTATGCTAAGTATATATATACCAGAACCCACGAAAGAATGTATGCAAAGAAATGCAGACGATTACTAAACAATGTGGAACTTTCCGAACTGCTGTGGGTCAATTGACGGAAAGCATATAAGAATTCGATGTCCTGATAATGCTGGTTCTTTATTTTTTTAACTATAAAAGTTATCACTCAATTATACTTTTAGCAATTGTTGATGCGAACTATCGTTTTGTTGCTATAGACGTAGGATCATATGGACGAGAAGGAGATGCAGGAGTGTTTGCAAAATCAGCTATGGGAAAGCAAATCGCTGATGGAAATTTTAATTTTCCAGCATCTACTGCTTTACCCGGTACAGACGTGGTACAACCGTTTGTCATTTTAGGAGACGAAGCTTTTACCTTAACAACAACATTAATGAAGCCATATCCCCAGGAATAATCTAAAAATGACAGATCAAAATCTGTATACAATTATCGCCACTGCAAGGCAAGGAGGACGTCAGAAAATGGCTTTCGAATACTTTGCCAGTACTTTAGAGTCTTGTATACACATATTGCAGTCAATCCAGATACTGCTACTAACCTCGTAGTTTCAGCATGTATCTTACACAATATGTTAAGGAATTGTAAAAGTCCATGCTCGGGAGCTTCTAGCTTTTGAAGTAAGAGATAAGTTTAAAAAAATTTTCAATAGCGAAAACGGATCAGTACCCTGGGAGTCTATTCTCGAATCTCGATTAAAAATGTCGAATTCGACAAATGTCGCATTTGTCATGTCGAACGGCTACCTAAAAGTGTATTCTCGAGCGGTATGCGAATTTTTATCACGCCTTCGACATATTGACGCATGGTACAAAATGACAACATCGCAAATTGGCTTTTTTGAATAGTTAGTGAATTCTGAATTTGGTTTTCTGTGATGGGGAAATAGGGAAGTTGGTGGGGCGAGTAATGTTGATGGTGTGGTGTGAACGTCAATGTCGGAATCTGTGGTCGTTCTATTTGAATTTTCGGTACGTTTACATCGTTTTAGACTACATACCATAAATCACATATATACCCAACATGGACGAAATAAATCGGAGAAAACACCAGTATTGTAATCAGCAACAGAAGGATGAACTAGTATATCTTGTACGAGAGGAACCAGATTTACTTATTGGAAAATTAACAAATACTTTTACTTACAAGGATTCTGAAAGGAAGTGGATAGAGATAGAATCCAAGTTAAATGCAATTCCTGGAGGTCAGAAGAATTGGAAACAATGGCGAAAGGTTTTGTTTAAATTCATTTAA
>SMLS01018569.1:0-10108 GCA_004785975.1 Popillia japonica | reverse complement strand
TTTTTTTTTTTATAAAAAAAAATTATTACATATTTAGAAACATAAAAGCAATCAAAAAAGTTCTTATACTTCGCCATAAATTCCAATAAATTTTCTGATAAAATAAATATATGTACATACATATGTACATATATAATTATTGTTACCTGACAAGTATTCTGTCGCAATATTTTTATCTAAACCCTGATCATCCATACGACTATAAATAGTACATATCTTGTATGTCAGTTTCCGTTAACTTAATTTTGTTTACTAATATAATAATACAATAATTAAGTTATATCTCAAAGAAGCAAATAAACTTTAATATTTTAATCAAAACATGGAAAATTACTCGTTGTAAAAGATCATCGCGTACTACTTGTTTCTGTTTATTAATAATTTACAAAATATAATAACACCGATTCTAATAATATCTTGACAACTAGAAGTAATTAGTTCCCGCTTTTTGTTGGACAGAATAAACAAAAGCTTTGTTTACAATTAGATATTAAAGACATTAAATGAATGAAATTTATAATATACCACATAGTTGACAATATAGGTACTATAGATAAAAATATTGGACCACTAAAACAAATATGAACTTTACTTACATGCAAAATAGAAACTGTAAACAGCGAAAAAACAATTACCGGTTTCGTCAATAGGAAACTACTTAACTATCCAGATAGCTACATCATTGATATGTAGGATGCTGTCTCTCAGTTAAGATATATATGCGAACGATTAGTTTATAAAACGAAAACAGATCTACAACCGTCGTAATGGAGAAATAGTGCTACTGTCTGTTATCGAACGAACCTTTGATACACTCCAGCGAGGTTACTAAAAAAGAAAAATGTAATGAGACAAACACGTTGAAAATAAAATATTTATTTATAGATTACGAACAACGATTATACGCAATGTACCTACACAGTCAAGCTAAGACGCTGAGAGTCAAATAACTGACTGTGAATATTAATTGTTATTGTGAAACATATATATAGCTCATTTCAGTTGATAGTAGTTAGTAATAAATTTACATCGATACGTGATAAAATGCTAGTGGCTTTTCTATTAAGCGATAATAGTGACGGCGACATTTTCCTTGGAGATGAGCACGTACAGATCCATATTCGTTTGACTGCTTCGTCTTATGTATTTTTCTATACATAAGTATCTTAATATAGGATATACATATATTTGGCAATTTTAAAAACACCTACCTGTCTATTTAGGTAAATAACTTACAACACATACATATATTTTACTTTAATCTTGTTTACCCCATGAAATTTTGCTTCTTGCGACAGTAACATCTGCTACTTGTTTTTTAAGACATGATTCGAGTTGTTTTGCTGTCTTAACCCGAAGATGAACTTTACCACTGGTAACGTCCACGATTGTCACATTTTTATCTGTTACATATTTTAAAAATAGCAGTACAGCTTGCTTAAATTTGAAATATGATCAGCAGAAACTGCATCCTTTATGACTATTGCCTTTTTTGAAGTATGATTATCAAAAACTTCAGCTGTATTGTTTTTACATATGTACCAAAAATTCTCTTGGTCGGGAGATTTGTCTACTGCAAACTGCATATAGAAATTCATAATCTAATACTAAACACAAATATCGCAAGAAAGGTAAATCCAAAAAAAAATATGATCATATATTAAAATAATTTTTCCTTTAATAACTACCAAATTTTGTTAAATAAATTTTGTTGAATCCGGACCTGACACGTGTGTACAAGAAAAAAAGGGACGGTGCAAAAATGTCTAATTGACATAAGCAGATATTCTTATCAAGTTGAATGATATATAAATAAATGTTTATTGTACCCTATGCATGCATACATATGTTTACGAAACGGATGAATTGCACATGTGGTCTTTTCACAAATATTCTATTTATAACAAGGTCACACATTTACCACAGATTTTATTCATTTCGACCTGTTTTTTTTCATAGCAATCAGGTGTTTTTTTTTCATTACAGAAACTTTCAATATTAAAGTACGACATATTAATGATCTGGTAGGTGATTAATAATTTACTATTTGAAATCGCGTTCGTAGTTAATAGTTTCTTTTTTTTCAAATAATTCATGGTAGTCTTGAAGAGGACTGTTTGATGAGAAACGGGACAAAAACTTAGAGTAGTAATGTCCGCAATTACTACCACGACCCCCGTATATTAGATTATAATTTGAAAAAACAGTAAATTAAAATCAAAAATCGGCCTTTTTCTAATATTAGTGTTTATTTAGCTAATAATGAATTTATGCGTTACTTTATGGATACACTGCATAATTACTTTTGTCGCGAATGCGTTGTGCTGCAACGAAAATGGTATCACGGAGATCTTTGGCATTTTCAATATCGGGACGGCAATCATACACTAAGTTTTTCATGTATTCCCACAGAAAAAAGTATAATGGATTTAGAACTGGACTACGAGCCGGCCAAGGAATGTGACTGCCACGTTCAACCCAAGGTGGAAAAGTTTCGTTTGAAAATAGTTAAACAGGTCTACAACTATGCACGGTCGCTCCATAGTGCATAAACCATAATTGTTGTCGCATCGCCAATGGTATGTCATCCAAATACACGGATAATGTATCCCAGAGAAACTTTAAATACATACGGTATTTAATCGTTGTTGGAGCACACGTGGTCCAAGTAATTGATAGCCTACCAACCCTGTCCAAACATTTACGAATATTGTAACTTGCGAGGAGCGGTGCTGTATGTGGAGATTTTCGTATGTCTAATGGTGAATGTGGTGATAATTGACAATACCATCTTTGGTAATCCTAGATTCGTCAATGAAGAAAATTACTGAAGCAAGATCTGGCTGTTGAACTTCTGTACGCTTAAACCAATCGCAGAAGGCAAGTTGCCGGAAAAATCCTAGTTCCGTTAACCTTTGAGCTCGACGGATATGGCACGAATCCGTTTTCAAAATTTGATGCACGATAGATTGAAACACTTTTACGTGCTGTGCTAGGTTTGTTGTGCTTATACCGGAATTCCCTTCCACGATGTTTAAGATTTACTTGCTGGAGGCACTCTGTGTGATTTTTTAAGACCGCGACCTTCGTAACGTGAAATTACTGAATCTGTATGTAAAATGTATTCCGAAACCGATGATCGCAGTCGAGGGATGATGTCGATTTGGGAAATGTTCTGTGTAAAATATTTTTGCTGCAAAACTATTTTGGTCTGTTTCTTCATACATTAAAATCATGTCGGTATATTTGACATTCGTATACGCTATCATTGCAAACAGATGCATCCACAGTAAATGCCAGGTGGATACTAAACAAAATGTACACCGTAGCGGTCAATCTACATATGTATGTATACCGATAGTTGGTGATTCTCATACAGTCATGTATGTTCGATGCGTCAGGACTGGACTAAAGAAAAATCATTACTCTCTGCAATTTCATTACTCTGTGCACATAGATCCGCAAATTTTTGTATGTAGTATTTTGCGATAGTTAATATTACTGTTTATTTAGCTAATAATGAATTTATGCGTTACTTTATGGACGTACTGTATAATAAATTATTAAATATTATAATAAAATTATAAATTTTTATTTGATTTATACTTAACTAAAAGCACACACAGCAGACAGTGACATTATAAAATGCATTCAGTAGCTAGCTGTCACTAACAGATTCTACTATAAGTTAAAGTTTAAGGGTGAAACATCTTTGGCTTTCATCTTCTGATACGCTGGAAATAGAGCAGTGAAAATGCATTCGGCACCTAATGTTATGCTTTTAGTTGTTGTAATTATACTTTCCAGCCATTTATCTGTGTGTCCACTGATAATGATGCTTGCTTTTCGCAGCAAATTAATTGTTAATCGTATGGGTATGATTAACAATGGTATATGATTATTAGTTTTAGCGATCTAACCAACTACTACAACTTCAATTGTAAGAGTTTATTCTTTTTTCATTCGATCTTGTTAATTACGATTTGCCATTACAGAAGCTGCAGTACTATGGATTCAGGGACGTTATACATGACTGGTTGTCATCATACTTAACAAACCGAAAACAAATTTTAGTATTAGGTAGGTAGTACCAAAACTTATGAGCAAGATATTAAATCTGGCGTGCCGCAGAGGTCAGTGTTAGCACCTACGCTGTTCATACTTTTTATCAATGGTCTCCCATGAATAAATGACAGCGACAACTTAGTCGTCAATGATACCAGTTGGGTTGGCGCACATGGAAATCCAGTTTATATGAGATCACATCGAATCCTACAAGAAACAAACAACTTTGTTATTCCGAAACACAGTCGTGTCATATACGAGAATAATCCGTAATACGTTGGCATTAAATAATATAACAAATTAAATGTACCGTGTAGAAATCTTAACATTAACCGTTTTAAGCGAGGACTGAAAAACTATCTAGTAGAGAAATGTTGCGACAAATGTTGTACAATTATGCTAATTTTCTATTTTTTATTTTCTTAAATTGCCAAGTAATTTTTCTTTTTATTGTAGATGTTTGTAATTATGGTTTAGTTTGGTTAGTCATTTATTTTATATTTATTATTTAGTTATTTAGTTAATGCCAATATTTAGTATAACTTGTTTTTTAACTTATCCTACACCAATTGTACTCTTATGGCCTCTGGATAAATATGCTATATTATCTTCGTGTAAGTACTTCTTCTTCTTATTACTACAAGTGATACCGCCCTAGTTAGCGCAAGTACCTGCACGGCATACCAAATCTAATCACATTTGGGTGCATTAGCGCTTATTCAACATAAACATACAAACACATATGTATATCAAACACACAAGGCCACGCTGGGATCTTTGTAAATTTTATCAGAGATAGTAAGTTAGATGCAATTTAAAACAAGAAATAATTGCGCTGCAAACTAACAACATTAGCAGCATATTTGAAACAATAAAGTGTATAAACATAAATACACTCTACGAATCTTAGCAGTCCGAGAATTCCCATTAACCATAGCAAAACATTACACCTCATAAACGTTAAAGATTCCAATAACTTCTTAAATAGGTATGTTTACGTCCGTCAACTGTCTTTATATGAACAAATGTAGCTTCTAGATATAATTTAGCAATTTCTGTTAATAGTAATCTAATAATGCACAAACTTTTGATTAGACTTGCTTAATTAATTATAAAAGTATATGGCATAACAACAGTAAACAGCAAAACATTAAGTAATTCATGGTGGCGCAGAATTAGTATACAGGGTGTCCGCGATATACAAAGCATGCTTTTAAGGGATGATAGCTACAACGATTTAGAAACAAAAAACATATAATACACCCTGGGTCTATCTGTAAGCGTAAACGAGAAAAAAAAATATTTCTAAAAAACCTTATTTGGTCAAACTGTACAAGAAAACTCATCCATATTGCTTCTTAAATAACCAAAAAACCATATCAAAAATTTAGGGTTGAAAATAACTGAAAACAACGATGAAAACGAATTATTTCATACTTTGAAATTGAAGCGTGGTGTCATTTCTCTTCCACCACCCTGTACTCGTATTCATTAGAAGCGCAGATGCAAGCCAAGCATCATCTGTTTATACGACCTTGAACTTGTATCGTACGAAGTCAATGGCCATACGTTTTAAAATAAAGGTACCTTTGCGGTTTTTTTTAATAATGTTATGACAATAAAATCGATGTTACGTTGAAGTTAGAGTGAAAAGGGCGTATTTAATAGCAGCCTCATATCGGTAAATGAAAATTTAAGTTGAGGGAAAGTCGCGTTGAACGAAAATAATGTAATTATTGCAATTATGTTATGGCGCTTTAAGCTCTTTCGGAAAGGCTACTACAAAATTGAGTTCTTTTCTTTTATTTGTGACAAAATTGGTGGTTCTAAAAAGGACTTTTTTGAGAGACAGGAGAAAATGTATTACAGGAAAGGTTGGATGTGTTGCAACACACGCCTGTAATCGTCGGGTAAATCTTGCACTGATCAGCTGCCGGTGTACAGTATGCATCGAAGTTTGTGACATGAGAAATAATTTTTTTTCTCGTTTACGCTTACAGATAGACCCAAGGTGTATTATATGTTTTTGGTTCTAAATCGTTGTAGCTATCATCCCTTAAAAGCATGCTTTGTATTTCGCGGACACCCTGTATACATAACAGAACTGCTCGCGTAATGAAAACATATTTTACAACACAATGGTAACGAATTCAACACAAAGAAATTGACAAACATCAATATAATAGCTGGGTGTAAGTTGTAACCTTGAATTCTGTAGTAAACAAATTATCATAATTTTATCGAATTTAAAACAATAACTATAGTTACACTAAGTACGATGCTTTTGAATTACTTTATCTATACTTTTTAATTCATTGCCTTTGGATTGCAATAACTAAATAGTACATAATTACTCAGATGCAACACAATATTGCATATAGTATATATACTTACATATGTACATGTAAGTACCCATATGAATTGTAGTATATGTATGGACGGATACAAAAAATAATTTATTTAGCTTGTACACTGATGAGCAAAATTGAACAACACTGTGTTTTTCTGCAATATTATTGAATTGAGATAATCGTGCAAATTCGAACAGTAAGAATTACATTGTGTGTCGTGTTGACAAAATCAAAATGACTATCAACAACAAAATTAAACTATTATTGACAATTCATATTCAAGCGTAGTCTGTACAGGATCCGTAATCTATTGGAGGGTTTACCATTGTAAATGCAGGCGGAATATTTGACATATAAAAAGATCTACTTGATTTAATTTCAAATATTGTGATTTCAATTGTTTCTGGCAAAACAACTTTAAACAAGTACTAAAACCCGAAAGAAATTTAAAATATTTTGAGAATCATTAATTGGTTGTGCCTTTCTCGCAAAAGCGAATTTAATTAAAAACAGCAACAAGAACAAAAGTACTCCGTAAATACAACAAAATTTTGCAATACAAGTTTTGTTTAAACCCCTACAAGCCTTAAGTCATTACATTCTGGGTTAACTCCATTTTGTAACCACAATGGAAAAGTCCCCAATATGTATTTATTCTAGAAAAAGTATACAAAATAAAGTGCATGCTTTAATTTATCATTTGTCGAACTAAACAATTATTATTATTATTAAGAATCGATGAAAGATCTATGATAAAGTGAAGAAAAATGCAACCCAGAAGAAAGACAATTTTCAGGAAAGTATATCACTAACTTCGTAGAATAATTAAAGTACTTATGCTAAAGAAGTATCGAATTATTTTACCAACCCCATCGCTAATATTTTGGATAGAATGTGTTCAATTGTGGAGACATCTCTATCCAAGAAGTATACGGAAAACAAATGCATGAATCAAAAGATCATAGAAGCAATGAAACTAAGCATCCTAAGTTACAAAAGAGCAAAACAAGAATGTGATATTGGTGATGGAATATCCAGAAGTCCACTGGTAGCAAAAGTTCCAGAAGCAAAAAAATGTAGTGAATTTGATGGAAGTATGTGATAAATAGACTAAAGAGATTGATAAAGGAGATATGGTATTGACTATATTTTTAGACTTTAAACGTGCCTTTGAAGCGATTGACAAAGACTTGCTGTTCTGTAAACTGAATAAAATTGTTTTATTGGGTGATACCTTGAAATGGTTTGAGACTTATCCCTCAGGTAAAACACAAACTGTAAAGTTTGGAAATGTGGTATCTAATGAGGTTAGCATTGATTATGGTGTACTCCAAGAAACTGTCTTGGAACCACTTTTATTTGTATGATATTTCAACGATTTGGTAAAATGTGTAGACAGATGTGAGATCTGTATGTTTGCAGACAATAGCATGGTTTACGTTGCTAGTGAAAATATTGACGATATGGTATAGCAATTAAATAATAAGTTAAGTAAGTTATACAAATGGTTATGTGATAATAATATAGCGATTAATCTAGATAAAACTAAATCTGTACATATACAGTTATTGCGTCAAAATTTTAACATTTATCTTTGTGTATTTTATTAGTTGTATAATGCTATTATATCACTATATATTGACTTTTGTTCAACAGTATTGTTCAGCATAAACAATAATGAAACGCAAAAAGTACTAAAGCAAATTATATTAAAGTACTACGAGTACACACCAATCAAGCTTATGATCGGCGTGCTGAATCTGTTAAATGTAAAACAATACATAGTCTACAAAACCAACATTTTTGTTTTTAAAATGAAGAAGAGCTTGTACCCTCTTATTTAAGTGATAGAATAGCTGTCCCAAGTACAAGATATATTGTAAATACATGAACCAAGAAATGTAGAGAGAAATTAGAGAATTGGCAGGGTTCAAACAGCGAGGAACGTGTTTGTGAATGGTTTCAGATTGTTTAATGCGTTGCCTCAAAGGATAGAATATTGTAATAATTTAAATAACTTTAAGAGAAATCCGTTAGAACATGTTAAACAAGAATTCTGAGTACAATTGAACAAGAATCTTTATCTATAAGCTTAGGGTGAGCTATGTAATTTTGATGTTGTAGTGGCGTAAAATAGTTAATTAAGTAAAATGTAATAAATATTATAGTTACATTAACAGCTTTGCTAATGAATACATCACTTACTTACTTCAAATAATCTATTGTGCGTAGTTTAGTTTTTATTATTATCGAAAAGTATTTGCTTCAGTGCTCGTATCTTATTGTTGACAAAGGTTTCTCAATGTGTTACTTAATATCTATATCCTTGTTATAGTCTGTTTACGATACGAGACGAGGCACGTCATAACCAATAAAATCAGAAATAGCGGCCTATACAAAACGAAGTACCCGAAAATAATCATTCTTAGTATCGTAAGTAAGTATAAGGATTTTTTCTATACAAAAGTGCCTGTCGTGTACGATATTGTCACATGGTGAGTATGAACAACTTAACCGTTAGCGCGAATTGTATGTCAATGAGCTAATAAATAAATAAATATAACTATCATAATAATTTATTAGAGAGAAGATTTGGCAATAATGTGTGCCGCCACTGTGACGTGTCTCGTCCGTTATCGCAAACAGACTTTAACTAAGAACTCCAGCTTACGTTTATCTTAGACTGTGTGATTACACAAAGACATATTTATCATGTATAGAAACAACATACAAAAACAAAAAAAGAAAAAATCTGCGTATATTTTCTTAAACTATCAGATAGTAACGTCATTAATATTTTGTCTATTACCAACGCTTGAATAATACATATTTACAAACCTCACTTACACATTGATGACGTAAAAACAGAATGTGAAACCACAGAAAGTAATCCAAGGTCAATTGTATTTGGTATATATGTAAAGCAGAATGAGTGTATTGGTATTTTGTTTAACCTTCTATTCGGCTGCAATAAACATTGTAATTTTATACAAATATCCTTTATGTTCTATACAACTGTTTGTGATGATTAGTTCGATCGATGAAATCATGCTAGACAAATTATTTTCTTGCATCATTATCCAAGCACATTTAAAATGCAGATATGTATGTACATATTGAAAACCTACGAGTCACAACATAGAGGTCATATACCTCATTCCTCCACTATTTTATGCTTCTTTGTATGTAATTTTTTTTGAGTTTGGGTAATTTTTTAATACTACTGTTTAAACAGTCTTAAATTACAAATTTAAAAATACAGAACAAATTTATTTAAAATAAAACTTAAAATATTTATTTATTGATACAACGTTACTTCGGGAATTTCAGACGGCCGCAGCTTCCGCTTGATCTTTAATACGATTAAAATGTTAATATTTTACACATATGTATATTATTACTTATTTGGTCTACTGTTAATGCTGAAGCTAGTTCTTCAACTGTACATATACATACTTATATATATGTATAGAACTTCTTTATAGACTTCTCTAAACTAATCTGTGATTTTATTAGTTAAAAGACTGTCATTGCTACGATTCATGTCACCAATATCTTCGATATCATTGACTTGATTGCATTCGGTATCCTGAAGGCTTAAGAGCAAACATGTTAGCAGAATTTGTTGCAAACAATACACCATTTAGATTTAGTATAAAAAACATGTTATCTGCTTTTTTTCCGCTACCAAA
>SMLS01018563.1:0-15097 GCA_004785975.1 Popillia japonica | reverse complement strand
GCTAGAAATGGTGCCGAAGCTGTACCATATGTAACGGTTTTTAATCTGAAAATGTCAAGAATATTTTGAGGATTTTCTCTCCAAAATATTAATTGAAGATTGGTATCTTCTTGTGATACTAGTACTTGTCTATACATCTTAACAATATCTGCTGTTAAGACATACTTGTGTTTTCTGAATCTGATTAGCAATTCCGCAATGTCATCTTGTATCGTTGGCCCAATCATGAGAATATCATTTAATGACAAGCCTGTTGTGGTTTTGGCAGATGCGTCAAAAACAACTCTGACCTTTGTTGTGACACTTGCCTCTTTTACTACAGCATGATGTGGCAAGAAATAAATTGGACCTTTCTTCAATTCAGATTCTGTTATTTTTTCCATGTGACCAAGTTCTTGGTATTCCTTCATAAATTGGACGTATTGCTTTCTGAGATTAACATTTGCCTTTAATCTGTTCTCTAGCGATATAAATCTTTTAATGGCCGTAATCCGAGAATCACCTAATGATTCTGGATTTACCTTTTTAGGCAATGTAACAATAAATCTACCGTTCATGTCTCTTTTATGCGTTGATATAAAATGCTCTTCCACCAGACGTTCATTCATTGTGAATTTCGTTTTTTCTGAAACTTCTTCTAGTTTCCAATAGTTCATCAATTGAATATCTAATTGTGCTGTGCTTGTATGATAAGAAAACGTATGTTCGTGGTTTTCAATACATGTTTTACCTGCTACAATCCAACCAAATTCTGTGTCTTGTAGGACTGGTAATTGATTTCCTAATTTTATCTGGTCTAGTCGCAGAATTTCGAAATAAATTTCTGCTCCAATAAGCATGTCAATTTCGCTAGAAACATTAAATGCTGGGTCCGCTAATTCTACATTCGGTAAATTCCAGTTGCGAATATTGAGAGGCTGCGATGGTAATTTTGACGTAATATTTGGCAAGGAAATAAATTTCAACGTACAAACATTATTATTAAACCGTGATTTTATGGAAATGGTTGCTCGTAAGTTTGCATCAGTTTGTATTTGATTAACACCAAAAATTGATAGCTGAGTTTGTTGCGTTTCGCATTTTAACTTAGCCAAAAATGATTCTTTTATAAAATTAGATTGCGATCCACTATCTAATAATGCTCGACATTTATGCCACTGGTCATTGGTGTCTTTTACTAATATTACAGCAGTTCCTAATAAAATTTGCGATGTATTCAATGATTGCACACTGTTGTGTGAAAGATGGGTAGTTCCATGAATATTTGATTCTGAATGTTCCTGGGTGAATGCAGTTTCTGTAGAAACTTCTGTTGGACGGTGTATTAGACTATTGTGTCTCTTTTCGTTGAGATTGACATTCCGACGAAAAATGTCCTTTTCGAAGGCAGTTGAAACATAACTTGAGTGTTTTTAACGTTGTAATACGTTCGTCTATATTTTGTGAAATAAATTGTGGACATTCAAATATACGGTGCTTCTGTTTACATATACCACAATATAATTGCCTAGAGATAGCAACTTTATTCGATGTATGCGTATTTGTAGTTACGTGCGTATGAGTTTTCTGTGTGCGTTTATTTGTTGCCATGATATTTATGTTTATAGATTCATTAGCATAACATCGCTGTTCCAAAAATGTGAAAAAACCATCTAAAGTTGGTAAATTGCTCTTCTTTGCGGTTTCTAATTCCCATTGGCGTTTAATATTAAAATCGAATTTTTGTTTCATGACAAATATAATCGTTTGTTCCCATAATTCAATATTTTCTAAGTTTAACGACTGTAGTGCATTAATGTGTTGTTTCGTTGACGATAACAAACTCTTTAAATTTTGCTTTGAATTACCTGGTGTATAAAGTATTGAAGTCAAATGTGCGTCCACGATGTATTGCTTTTTGTCATATGTCTCCGCTAAAATCTTACGCGCATGTTCGTAATTTTCAATGGTTGGTTTGAGAGCTTGAACGTGTGCTGCTGCTTCACCTGACAATGACATTTTCAAATAATAAAATTTTTGAATAACCGGAATCTGAGAATTCTCGTGTATCATTGAATCAAAAATTTCTATAAAACTATACCATTCCTCATATGCGCCACTAAATGTCGGTAATTTGATGTCTGGTAACTTAACTTGTACGCTCTTATTTGAATCTGTATGATTCGGGGTTGTATGTAACTCTGACAATTTATTTTTATTTCTAAGAAAATCTATTGTAGCTTTAACATCTAAAAATGAATTTTCGAATGCTTCTCTATTACTTGCATATTCTTTTTCATTCAATTTTTCTAGTTCCGTTTGACTGTGGTCGTATTTGTGCCAAATGATGTCTAATTGTGCATATCTGGCTGTCAGTTGTTCGATTTGATCTGTGTTTACATTAAAGTTATTGACAAAATTCTTGATTCTTGTCAACGAACCTTTTGCTGATTTGCGTAATTGTATATATTCATTTGTGCGATCATGAGAATCACTTCTCGTGCTATCAGTATTCTCTCTTAATTCCATGATGCAGAATAATCAGAAATGTGACAGGAATGGAGAACAATATGAGCCCACCTACCTTGATTGCCGTAAATGTCTAACCTGTATAGTTGTATAACGTTGTTATCCTCTGGATTGTCGTCTCGAACTGATCCGCTCGTGTGAATGTTTCACTTGGTTCTTGTGTGCCTGACGTTGTAATTTTCAGAACGCACTGATGAATCCGGCTCGATAGGGACCAAAAATGTTACGTTGTTAATAAATGGACTGTATATTTTGCATGCTGACCACAATTGTAACATGTCGGGGTAAATGTTTCACTCACTCGTACTGGACTCTCATTGTTGCTTTCCCTATGTGTCTCATTCTATGTCTTAAAAGTATCAGTGCGTCGACTTGTATCACCTCTGGTAGTTACGTTCACTTCTCTTGGTTTCCAAAATCTGGTACTCATGAAGATATTGTAGCAATCGTGGGATATTATTTAGATTGCGCGGCAACGAGGCAGCGCGCCAACTACGGACGAGGGTATTGACAAGCAGTTTTGACGTTGGCACGTAAAAATAAAATACGGAATAATACAACTAAAATAAATTAGTTAGTTAAATTGGATTTGTTAGTAATTAGTATTAATGTGCGTGTTTATTAAAGTTTATTATAAGCTTCAGAACTGAAAAAGACTATTATTTAAGAACCCAAGAACGCAACAATATATTAAGAGGGAAAATAGCATCGCATAACGATTTGGACCGAAAACCTATTAACACCCCGTCTCTAATCTCGCTTATCTTCGTGTGCACGTCAGAACACAGCTTGACCTTCTCATGGAAGTAACTATTCAAATTCTCATTCTTTCGTTGCGATCGTTCCTTCATTCTTTGGTATCGTGTCGATTGGTTTTCTTTTATCACAAATATCTGGTTAAACCGTGATGAAAAATCATCTCATGTGTCATGTGTCAATATATTGAACAGTAGTCAAGTACCATTGCCACGCTCCATTCACTAACCGTGTGCGAGCAACTTTGCACTTTGTAACTGTTTCAGCCAATCATTGGCACTAGATAGATTTCCATTAAAAATAGGAATTCTGGCTAAAAACTCAGGCATTATCGCCGTGTTTGTTGAATTTGACGTGGTTCCAGCATGGTTTCATGGAGACATTGTTTACCTACTGAAACTATAACTATTCGTATAACTAGTAGTGTCTTTTACATCTCTTGTACAGGCTTTTATACCCCCACAAAATTGGAAGAGAATATAGAAGGTTTAACCAGTGACGAGAACAACCGTGAAAAAGAAATTTATATCTGTGACCGTCAAAATGTTTCGTTGGGACTCCAGCAGCGACTTTGACCACCCCCGAACTGGGACCTTGTCGTAAAAAGAAAATTTTCTTTTTATTCCAACAGTGACAGCAGCAGCCTAATATTATTTCTACCTTTACTTAAATCCAGCGACTACAACGACGGCCTGTTGTCGTACATATGTAAACCAAGTAAAGTTGCCGTCGTTATAGTCGCTGGATTTAAGGAAGGGTAGAAATAATATTAGGTTGCGCAACCGTTCTTCACCATGGTTTGCTGCCTGCCAACTCAGGCGGTAAATTTGAATGGCAACTTACACATACTACAATCTCGGCTGTCCTGACATATTGATTGTCCTCAATCAAATCCAGAACAAAAAACGAAAAATATCATCATCAACGAAGAAGTAGAAATCACTGTGTTAGCATATTTTGAAGCGCATCGCAAATTTTCAATTAGAGATGCCACGAAGGAATTGGGATTAAGTTATTCATCAATTCAAAGAATTTTGAAAAAGTATAAGTACATATGTACATATATCCCATTTAAGTTCAGGCTGTCTCAAACATTACAGCTAGGAGATTAGCTTTCTGTCTATGGTTTATTAATTTTTGTGATGAAAATTTGAATGGAGCACAGTGTATTTTATGGAGCGATAAAACAACTTCAAATAGAGGTATGTTTAATAAGAAAGATAATCACTACTGACCCCAAGGAGGTATGCTTTGATCAATAGCAGTTTAGGCTTGACAGCGTATTATAAGCCATTTTTTTTTATACGGACGTTACTGACTCGCAAGCCGGAAAGTGGCCCGTCTGAACCGCCCCATGTAAGCATCTCCGGAACCGTCCTCTAGGACATATCTTCGGAGAGCTTGGGCTGTCTTGGCTGTCTATCTGCTCCCGCCTACGTCTCCCGTCCTCCGTAAATCCTGGGGATTAGGAGTTCGGCTCAATGCCTGCCTCTCTCTCTCCTCCTTTTCCTTGTTAACCATGATATTCCTGGCAAGCTGGTGGATTGTCCCCCAGTTCCACTCTGAAGACATCATCATTTGCACCATGTTCTCCGGCATCAACTCGCTGTTGAGTGCTTCACAGGCTAAGTTCCTGGCATATGCCCATCTGTGGCGCTCGAACATCGTGTGAGCAGCAGTGTCCACCTTGTTACAATATATGCAGGTGTCAGCATCATCGTTACGAAAGCGGAGAGCATATGCTCTGAAAACTCCATGGCCGCTCAGGACTTGCGTTATGTGATAATCTACTCGTCTATGTTTACAATTTAGCCATGGTTCCAGATTTGGGATTAGTCGCTTTGTCCATTGCGCATTGCTGACATTGCTGTTCCATCGCGCTTGCCAATCCACCAGTGTCGTGCCTTTAGCGACAGTTCTGTAGGCCAGCCCACCATTCTCATGGATCCGCTTTCTCTCCCACTATCGGGCATATATCACCGATCACCTGCAGCGCAGCCGTGGACGTGGTACGAAAGCCCGCTGCCACCCTAATTGGCATTTGTGTCTGTACTCTTTCCAATATGTTACAGTAGACCTTTTTTTCTAGTGCCACACTGGTGCCCCGTAGAGGATTATTGAATGGACCACCTCTGCCAATAGTTTGCGTTTAGCGCTACCCGGACCATCTATATTTGGCATAATGCGTATGAGTTTAGCTGCTCTGTCTTCGGCTTTCATTGCGACATGTCTGATATGTTCCCCAAAATACAGGCGCTGGTCTAAGACAATGCCTAGGTATTTTGTGCTCTTTTTAAGAATCACAGTGATATTTTCCAACTCGAACCTGACGTGCTCTCGAGATCTTTTTCCTTTAAGGATGACCGCTTCTGCTTTTTCAGGGGCTAATTGCAGCTTGTTTTCCACCAGCCAGTTATGTAGTGTCCTGAGGGACTCGTTACCATTTGCCATCAAGTCAAATTCGTTGCTGGCTGTTATGACTACTGCTAGATCATCTGCATATCCCAGAGTGGCAGCGCCTGTAGGCAACTCGACATAAAAAATGTCGTCAAAGAGGACATTCCAGAGTATGGGGCCTAGTAGGGAGCCTTGCGGTACCCCGGCTCCGATTGCGACCCGCAATTATAAGCCATTACCAACATAATACCCGTTATCATCATAATTTCAGAGTCAGTTGGTTTAACTGTTTTTTAATTTTCTTTTCCAAAATGGCTACCTAACCTTTCATTTGTACATTGGGATATATCCATATAGAGGCTATCTGGAAAATATCAATTTCAGTAGACTGACTATTAATAGAGCTAGAAAGAATTTCTGTATCTCTTGCATTAGGTAGGTAGTTGATTCCTTGGTGTATAATTCTGAGGAACTGAATACCAGATCATGTTGTCTGATGCAGATGAAGTTGTAGGCGCCCAACTTGCCGGCACATTTTGGATGTCAGAGTGGTAAAAATTTCACATTGTGTAATAAAATTTTCAATGTCTGTATTCATGTTTGGCCAATATGTATTGCCTCTAGTTAAGTTTTTACAACTAGTCATTTCCAAATGTCCGTCGGGTAAGAGCTTTAATATATCTTTTCTTATTGCCAGTGGAATAATAATAGAATTTGATTTAAAAAGTAAATTGTTAATGACATGTGTCTCATCTTTTATAGCAAAATAGAGTTTTACAGAATTGATAACTTTGTGTTTATTTTCGGGTCATCCGTCTCTCCAGTATTTTTAATATCTCTAAAAGTTGTATCTATGACTTACATTTCTCCAATTTCTTTCAATTTAATATAAAGTAAATCACTATGTAAAGTGATTTCTTCGTCAAAATGCACTAAAGCATGCTCTGTTAATGCTGCACGAAACAGAGAATCTGCTATATGCAGGGTTCTCCATGTAACCCGTTTTAATTAATACAATTTGTCTAATTCCAAAACTATTTAGAATTTATTTTCCAAGGCTCACTACTAATGTTCAATTTAAAAAAATAATTGCCAATAACTCTACAACTATGACAAATAGACCTAGGGACACCTACAGCTGTTCGATGCAAAATATTTATGTACTTAGTATGGTGTATGCACATACAGGGTGTTTCATTAAAAAAATAGATTTCTCCTTATTTGAAAATTACTTAAATAATCATTAAATTCAGAACGCCCTGCAAGAGATTTATTAACTGTTTAGACGTTAAACAGTCTCTTCTACCTTTCGCCGCCTCCAGCAGAAATATGAAACAATTCGGTTCATTCACGACTTAGATGTGCGTTTTTAAAAGATCATTTGAAAAAGCAATAAATTTCACAGAAGTCAAAATAACTCAAAAACGGTTAATGTTTGACATAAGAAACCTTAATACAAAATGTTATAACACCTCATAAGGAATCTAAAAAAGCAACAAAAATTCGATTCGACATTCGATTTGAAATATCAGAGTTGGTTATGATTTCCGGTATAACCGGAAGTGGTTCATGTGTGTAAACATTTTATTTTAACTCACTAAGTAGCAATATTACGCGCTAGACATTTTCAGAGCTGTTCTAAGACAGAAAACTTCTAACGAACGGGTTACGTGGAAAAGCCTGTATAAGTGACGACCTGGTGTATATTTAATGAAAAGATCATAAGGCTGCAGACATAACATGATTCTTTGTAGCCTGGTAGGAATACTGACGAGTAAATGGTGAATCAAGAAGTGTATCATCGGAAAGTATAACTACTTTCTCATGAGTTTTTTAGAGTTGGTAGTGATATTGTCTTTCAATGTGTATGGGTGTAGGTAGAGGAGAGGTGGCGTGATAGGGACAATTGCAAAAAGTAGTCTGTTAAAAACAATTTTAATTCAAAAATAAAAACTGAAAGTAATACATAATAGCTAATATACCACGAGCTTACATTTATTTATTTTTTGAATATAAAAAAACTAACATGAAATTAAACAAATAACGTATGTCCCTTTCATTGCATATGAGTATTGGAAGGGACAGTTATAGTAATCCTATAAAATCAGTTAAATCAACATCAAAGCTAAAAAAGAAGAAGCTCTTTTACTGGCATTGCTCTTGCGAGGCATTGGCAACTTTATTATGATATTTTTTACAACATCTGCTATATCGGCCGGTTCAGGATATGTAAAACTGTAACTTTTGTTATTTTTTTTTTATTTAACATTCAATTCACTATCATTTGGTGCACCACTTCCTTGTATGCACTTTTATCTCGGCTACGTCCACACATACAACAAGTACTTCGTTGTCCAACCGGTTCAGCAGCAGGTGGTTCTAAAGTATCCGAAACACCTACCAAACATTTTGCTCGCCGTCGAAGTTCCTGTGGGAACGTAGCAATTTGAGATCTTTTCTCAACCTGGGGCTTACTGTTACTTAATTCCCAGCTCAGTTTTTGTAAAAACTCGACACGTCTGATCGATTGGTGATGGTTTTTGTAAATACAAAACGCGTTGATAGCAGAGATATTGAGTATATCGTAAAACAGCACTATGGGCCAACGTCTAGTGCTGCGTGAAACATCTTTGCGCTGGCATAGTTGATCTACGAGATCTACTCCTGTTTTAGTCATGTTATAAAAGGTTATAGCTTCAGGATTTTGTGCATCTCTAGGAGTATCGTCTATTGCGTCGGTCTAATGAAAAGTTGACAGTACTAAAACTGCTTTGCCTTTAGCAGGAGAATAAGAAATTAAACTGCAATCCTCTTGAAAACCAAAAATAGTTGAGTTTTCGGCTCTGGTTCATAGGCACGAATTCCCGTGGTATTTCACGTTTGTTTTTTCTAATAGTTCCTACGTACGTGAGATTCTTCTCCTGTAATAGTTTTTTAGTAAGTGGTACACTGCTGAACTAGTTGTCGCCGGTTACATTTCTATTGGAACTCCTGATTGGTTCAACTAAACGAAGAGCTATATCCTCTGCTGCATTGCTAACTCGATATGGGCCGTCAGGTTGCTTACCGACATGTGGTTCTAAATTAGTTGTGTAGCCAGTTTTACAATCTACCAGCGCAAACACCTTCAAACCATATTTTGCTGGCTTGCTAGGTATATATTGGCGGAATGAACACCTTCCACTAAAAGCTAAAACCTGTTCATCTATTGTAACATATTCACTTACTAAAAAATACTTTTGGTAATTATTGATTACTAATCCAAACACTTTTCGAATGGATGCCAACTTATCAAATTCAGTTCTCGTAGTTCTGTCGCGAATATCATCGAAGCGCAAGCTCCTAATTAAAAACCTAAATCTCTTTTCAGACATAGTTAAATAACATGATTCTAGACCATTACCCTTTGAATTATCCCAAAATTCGCGAATGTTTTTTCTAGATGATCGCAAGGACCCAGTGTAAGTAAAGGTCACCCATGAAAGCTCTAATTTCTGTGTCATCAGTAGGCCTGGCATCTCTAGCTCTTCTAAATTTGTTTTGTATACCCTCTACATATATAAATGTTGGTGCAGGTAACTAAAATATCTATAACCTTTTGATCTAAAAATAAACTCCATACGTCATTTTCAGTTTTTGTTTTACGTGCTTCGTTTTTCGGACCATGTAAATGAGCGTTACGAACATGCGGCTTTTTTGCCAAATACTTCTATCTTTGCCCTCAAAAGTTTCAATTTCGTATTCGTCTGTATATTCTTGACCGCTCTCTTCATCTTCAGGCACATATTTTTCAACTTCAGATACATGATCATCTTCAGGCACATGATCTTTCTCATCTGTATCCGAATCATCTTCTGTATCGGGTTAGTTTTCCATTTTTTCGAACCAAGCTAACCACACATTTGAATCCTTACTACTTTGATTTCTAGGTCTCTTCGCGGCATTGCTCATTATTACTCTGTTACTTCGTATTATCCTGTTATGTACATACATTATATTACGAGGGCAGTTTAAATATGATCGACACAAATGCTCTGACACGTTTATCTATTATCGAAAAAAAAATCAGTTTTTCTAGGTACTCTCCCTCACAGGTTACCCATTTTTGCCACCTCTTCGGAAGCTTTTTGATGCCGGTATCGAAGAATTCCTTGGGCAACTCGGACAGCCAACTAATGGAGGGTTAATAACGCCAATGGTATAATTAGTTGCTTTCTTTGAGGTGAACTAGGACGAAGTAATTGATATTTATCTCGGTGAATATTATATCTTCATCTTCAAAGATCTCAGTGCTCACATTGTCATCACTTTCTGTATATTCGACGTTTTCCAAATTCTCTTCACTGCTGCTAGATTCCATCAGTGTTCTGTTTACAGCAGAATTTTGCTTTATACTTGATTTCACCTGTATCGGTTAATATTCTTGTCGCACCTTTTTCTCTACCTCTGAATGGTTTCTTCCTTGGTGGTGCCTTGGGGTAGGGCCTGATTTCTTCAACAGAAAGACAACCAGTACATACCAGTACACATATGATGCAAGGAAATCTTCCTCACCAAAGCTGTTTGAATTTATAGGATAAATACCAGATTTCTTAAAACCTGTCGTTATGTTTTTTATATTGAAAGCATTTGTATAAGCCAGATTTGCAAACTGTGGAAGCTGAAAAGTGATTAAAGTGTGGCCTGGGTGTGATAACATCCAGTCATTCATTGCAGTTTTGAAAAATGCCTTGAATGGCGCGTATACACCCACGTCTAGACACAACCTCTAGATAAGCATGACTTTCATGGTTATCAATTATCAGCAATACTGGTTCTTCTACCGAACATTTAACATATTTTAGTGACAGTAGAAAATTCTTTTGTCGTCCATCTGAATTTGTTAGATAGTCCAAGGCTTCTGGGTGGACAATCTTTAGACATAAATTCTTTATACCGAACTCTCGGGAAAATGAAGAGAGGTTGAACGCTGCCACCTACAGCTGAAATAAACGCCAACATTCTCATCAGTTCGCCACGTTCAGCCGAAGTTGCCTGAGCAACTTGTTTTATGCCGCGTTCAGCAACCACCTTTAGAAGGTCTGTTACCGTAGTTAAACCGGTCTCATCAGCGTTAGAAATATGATGCGAGGGAAATTTATATCTGTCCATGACGTTCTGTAGGTTGTCATAAAATTTCTGTACCGTACGCTGTAGCACGACCTAGAGACGTTTTTTCTGGGCTGCGAAGAGCCAGATCATGATGACGACCCATAAATGACTTTAACCAGTCTATTGAATCAATTTAGTCCTTCTTTCATTTTGCAGGAGTCTCCTTATTTAATTTACACACATAATCATATGTCAATTTTCTTGAACATATGAAAGACCATAGGCCATCTTTGAGGACAGCTTTATATATTGCACTAATGATGTCTCTTCTTCTTTGCTAAAGATTCGTCTATTAATTATATGTGGCTGGAAATATAACCTCTATATATATATATTTCAAATTGATAACACCTGATGTGTCTAACACTTGCCTGCAGTAGGTGATGCGAAGGAAACGGCACAATCTGTCTTCAAACACTCAGAACGACACTACAAACACTTCCTATCGTTGAATAAATATCGACCTAAAGATTTTTATTTAAAAACGGAACTATTAAACTTTGCTTTAAACTTCTATAATTTGCAGTAGTAGAACTATATTTAAATTGTACAGATACCAGTATTGTGGTTGCTGTCCCTTTCATACCACCTCTCCCCTACATATATTAATTTCGTTTGGATTGTTTGTAATACTGCTATTGTTTTGATTCGTCCTTTATGTGAAGTTGTCATTGCAGTGATAAAACTTGTATCGCCTAAAATATGACTAGAATTTGTTTGAGTTTCAGGCAAGAAAATTACTGGTAAACATTTATGTACATTATCATTTATGTACATTATCCATAGAAACTATTGCTCCGACATTAACTGCTGGATCATCCAAAATGATACCGCTGTTTTCTGAATTATATCTTTCAAGATAAGATTTTCACTGACTGATAATTTTTTCACTGACTTGAAAATCATTTGTTGTGGTGTCAAATATATTTTTTGATCCTTGAAGCTTTTCGAACATGTTCTTAATACAATTGCTAAAGTCAACATTATCCGGGTTAAGAGGAAAGATCATATTTTCGAAACCCATTTCTACTACAATTGGTCATATTTGTCGCACTCAAGGTTTCTTTAAAGACTGAACTCAAATTAATTTTATTTATAACTTTCTATTCTGGGAATAAATACAGCGGAACTATCTTCATTTTTGTAAGTTTTCTTAAGCCTTTGTTCTTCACTTAACAATTTACTTTTTACAAAGTCTAAAGTGACAGTACTGTTAGCTTGAGAAAATAATATATCTAATGCTGCTACTACGCTTTGGTACTGATCGGGCATAGAGGCTAATAGCTGCGATATAACCTCAACGTCATCAACTTTTCCTCCAGCATTTTTTAATTCTGTTACTGTTTTCTCAAATTCTAAAATATATTTATTTAAAGAATGCTTACCTTTAAATTGCATGTTTCTTATTTTTCTTTGAAGTTGTACTTGGCTTGCAACACTACTTTTTAGGTATGTTTGTCTTGGAGCGTCCATGATTTGGTTTGCTGTCGTTTTAGCTTTAACCATTTCTAGTACATTATCACTCACACATTGTACTATACAAGGTGTCCCATGACATGACTGCCAAAACCTAAGGATGTGTTATTGAGGCAATTTTAAGTCAAAAATGTCTAATCAACATGTGACCAAAACTCTGTCGTAACTGATCTACAAGCATTTGTAGTTATACAGTAATAAAAATAATAATTGATTAAAAAAAGTCGTTTTATTGGTTTAGTTGCTCAAAATGCCCACCTAATTGTTGTATACATAGTCTAGCTCTTCTTAGAATTGAAGTGGTAGCTCTGCTAATAATCTCAGTATCAGCACGAATAGTTTCTGCAGCATACAGAATTCTAGCAACAAGTTGTTCCCTGGTTTCAACATTTTGTGCATAAACCAAATCTTTCAGCCTACCCCATACAAAGTAATCAAGTGGATTAAAGTCTGGTGACCTTGCTGGCCATGCAACTGCTGAACCTCTTCCAATCCACCTGTTTGTATAATTTTCATTAAGAAAATCGGTTACTTGTCTTCCAAAGTGCGGAGGCGCGCCGTCGTGCTGTATCCACATTCGTCGTCTTACATTAAGAGGAACATCATCCAGTAAAACTGGAAGGTCGTGTTCTAAAAAACGTAAATAACGAATGGCCGTGAGACGTTCTTCCAGTATAAACGGACCGATGAGACGAGTGTCTATAACGCCACACCAAACATTCACCGAAAATCTATCTTGAAAATAAGATTCTCTTACTTGCCGTGGGTTTTCTAATGCCCAAGAGTGTGAATTCCTGATGTTGTTGATGCCGTTTCTGTTGAAGGAGGCTTCATCAGTAAACAATATGTTCCGACAAAACCTTCGATTTCTCAGTAACCAGCGACTAAATTCAAGTCTTGATGCGTAGTCGGCAGGTTTTAAAGCGTGAACAATTAAGTCGTGGTAAGGGTACAAACCGAAATTGTGTAGAGTTCTCCATACTCTCATGCGACTTGCGTTAAGTGTGTTGGTTATTCTTCGGACCCTAGTAGAAGGCTGATCGTCTACCATATTAAGGATTGCTTCTTCTTGAAGAAGTTCCTGTTGAATAGGATGTTCTGAAATAGCTGCAGGAAATTTACCTGTTTCTCTTAAACATCGATGGACATTGCGAAAAACAGTTCTACAAGGCAGTTTACGAGCGGGAAATCGTCGACGATATTCACGAACTGCCGCTCGTGCACTTCCATTACATAATCCATAAATAAAGTGAATATTGGCGTATTCTTCATTCGAAAAAGTGAACATACTTTGAGGAGTATTTTAATCTTACACAAGACAACGACGGGCCAAATTAACTTATTTGACGTTTTATGTGACATTAAATAATAAATATGACTCAGTACTGCACCGACTTATTGATAACAACAAAATTACCACCGGCACTTAATGTTTGCATTAGTGGAGTTATATAAAACTTCAATGGCTTGTAGAGCAGTTACGACAGAGTTTTGGTCACATGTTGATTAGACATTTTTGACTTGAAATTGCCTCAACAACACATCCTTAGGTTCTGGCAGTCATGTCATGGGACACCCTGTATATGTATTTTTATGACCTTTTAACTTATCTTATTATCTAGAAAATCAAAATTCTATAAATTTTTTAAATGTTAAAATAATACATAATAACACGAACATAAACACGAATTGGTACATAAAAGACACTGTTAGCAACAGACACCTAAACTACTATTCAAACACTTCGATAAATTTTAAAAAAAGCGTTATTAATAATTTAGTTGACCAAGCTATTAAATTAGCACATCCTGATTTTAGGTAGAGAATTTAAGCAAAGTTAGATCAATTTTGGACAAAAATTAGTTATCCAAAAGACTTTTACGAGAAATTAATAAAAAAACGAATACATAAAATATACAACACAGGCAATAAACAAAATAGTAAAATATATCACACACTTCCATACATTAACGACTTAAGTGACAAAATTAAATACGAATTTAAAAAATCAGATATAAACATTACATTTACACCATACAATAACAGACAATTATTTACAAATTTAAAAACTAAGATTAAAAAAGATAATCAAAGTAATGTCGTATATAAATTAGAATTCAAAGACTGTAATAAATGTTACGTAGGGCAAACTAGACAGTATCTAAAAAAACGACTATATAATCATCAATACACTGTAACGCATAACATAACCGCGGAAACTGCTTTGTCTAAGCATTCTAAAGAATTACGAGATAACTTTGATTTTGAAAATGTTAAGATTTTAAAAAAAGAAAATAGTTATAATAAAAGATTAATATATGAAATGATATACATTAAAAAAGAAAATAACGCGGCCAATTTTAGAACAGATATAGAAAATTTAAGTATTATTTATAATAATTTAATCACCTAATCACGCCTGAATTTCATAAAATTAAGCTCTTGACTAGGTTTTTTTGCCATGTTTGGCCCTAGTCCTTGAACAGAATTGTTAGAGCTTGACAAAAAAATACATTGATATAAGGAGTATTAGTGTTATGATTATAAATTTACATTTCAAAATATCTTAAATTCTGCACTATATTGTAAACATAATCCTATATATCACTGAATTTCTTTGTCTGTAGATAATTTTGTTGATAGGCATGGCTAGTTATTTATTTATAATTTGACACTAAATAAATGTCAATTTTATTCCACTGAAGAAGTTGTTACGAAAACCAGATTATATATATTGTAAAGGTTTTGGAATAAATTTGACTTTTGTTAGAATTGCAAGTGTTATCATTGACCTAACAAGTGGAAAAAA
>SMLS01018532.1:0-12426 GCA_004785975.1 Popillia japonica | reverse complement strand
GATTCTACTTTTTTCACCACTTTTCACTGGTTTCAACATGTTTCCACAGGTTTTGACAGTTTTCCACCATTCACCATCTGTTTCGATCACTTTTTGTCTATTTTTATCACTATTCATGACTGGTTTCAACCTGTTTCGTTTATTTCCTACAAGATTCGACTTTTTTTTCACCACTTTTCAGAAGTTTCAACATGTTTCTACCAGTTTTGACAGTTTTTGCCACTCACCACCTGATTCTACCAATTTTTGTCTATTTCTATCACTGTTTTCCTCAAGTTTTGACAGTTTCCCACCACTCACCGTCTGTCTCGATCATTTTTTGTCTATTTTTATCATGATTCATGACTGGTTTCGACCTGTTTCGTCTGTTTTTCACAAGTTTCGACTTATTTTCATTATTTTTCTCTGCATTCGACAATTTTCCGCTACTCACCATCTGTTTCGATCAGTTTTTGTCTATTTCTATCATTTTTCATGACCGCTTTCGACCTGTTTCGTATATTTTTCACAAGATTCGACTTTTTTCAACACTTTGCATTGGTTTCAACATATGTCCATCAGTTTTGACAGTTTCCCATCACTCACCATCTGTTTCTACCAATTTTTGTCTATTTCTATCACTATTCATGACTTGTTTCGACCTGTTTCTGCCTGCTTCGTCTATTTTCCACAAGTTTCGACTTATTTTAACTATTTCTGAGTTCTGGTTGCGACAATTTTCCACCACTCACCACCTATTTCGATCACTTTTTGTCTATTTCTATCACTTTTCATAACCGTTTTCGACATGTTTCGTATATTTTTCACAAGTTTCGACTTTTTTTCACCACTTTTTACTGGTTTCGACCATTCTTTACTGTTTCAATCATTTTTTTATCAATTTCTATCACTTTCCGTGACTGGTTTCGACCTGTTTGTGTTAGTTTCGTCTATTTTCCACAAGCTACGACTATTTTCCTTAACTTTCTATTCGCTTTGATGCGTGTTTACCAGCTTCGTCTATGTTCCACGCCTTTCTACCAGGTTTCGTCATCTTTTCATCCATTTTCATCACCTTTCACGACCAGTTTTTACCTGATTCGAGCACCTTTCATCCATTTCAGCAATTTTCCATGTCTTTCCACATATTTCCACCATTTTTAATCTATTTCTATCACTTTCTACAACCATCCATTGTGGTTGGTACTATTTAATATTAATAACAGCAATTTTATACACCTTTTTTTTTCTTCTTCCTTAGATGATTTATTCGATTATTAACAGAGGAACCTCCCCTTTTTACCCAGGCACGATATTTCAGATCTCGTGTATTTATTTTTTTTTAAAGAAACGTATGTATACGGTTTGCTAGCCTCCAGATAAAGAGGCGCTAGAGATTTCTCCTCTCTACGGAGCAATAACTGCCCGCTTTGAATGGGAGGGCTGTTTCGCCGAAGAAGACGCAATAAAGCAGAACCACCATCCTCTCCTGCTATTTAGATATCTAACTAGTTGATACGCAATGCGGGTGGTCCGTTCTTTCTATTTAAAAGGTAACTTTATTAAATCGTCGCGTACAACGTGTTTACGATTCCGATTCCCTGAGTCAATATTTGTACTCAAATGGGACGTAATTGTTTGCAAAATACGTTAGGATAGACGAGCAAATTATGGTTAGGCGTTCGTTATTCGTTATTTGCAAGTAATGAAATGAGTCGCGGCAATGTCAATGTCAAGGCGAAGTGTACGAAATTGCGCACTCAATTCGCGAACATGTGATCAGATAATATTTACTCGGGTGAATCTGTTGTTGTCGTCGTCGTCGGAGAAATATTACCATTTAAAGTCGCTTTAAAGGTACTGTTGCTAAACATGTACGCGCCATTAAATTTACTACGTTTATAATTGGCTTATGTATTACTTTTCTCACATCGGGTATAACGTTGGTTATAAAGGCTAAATTCCGCTATAATTGCGTGGAATGCGCGTCGGCAATTATTTCCATAATTTCTAATGTAAATAGAATTGAAACCTGATTCCGTTTAAAGGGCATTCCTATTAAACCCCGACGCAATTTCCATTAGATTTCATATTTTATACAAACAAAGAAATCATTGACATATACGAGGCTAATCTGAAACGATTCTTATTTCTTTTAAAGAATGAAAAGTGCGAGAAGGCGAAAATATAAAATTTCTTTCACTAGAAAATACGGGGTGGTTATCCAGATATTATCGACATAATCGAAGCAGTGTGATTGTAGCTGCGTCTCCACCACAGACTTTTCACTGGTTGGAACCTATTTTGACAAGTTTCCGTCAATTTTGACCATTTCCATGGTCTTTCACTTATTTCTACCATTTTTTGACTTGTTTCCACCATTCTCTACCTGTATTTAATTATTTTCACAGAACTTCATCAATTTGTACCACGATTCTACCTACTTTCACCAATTTTTCACTGGTTTTCATTTGTTTTGACAACTTTACAGTATTTGCCCCATTCTTTCTTCTATTTTTATTATTTTCCATCAATTATTGCGACATTCCATGCAAGATTTTGACCTGTTTCTATTAATTTCGACTGTTTTTCACCAGTTTTCATCATTTTTACATAACTTTTCACCGGTTTCAACTTGTTTCCACCAATTTCGATTCATTTTCCACCACCTACCGTCAATTACGATCATTTTTCATAACCGGCTTCCAATTGTTGCTACGAGCATGGGCTATTTTCCACAAGATTCTACTTTTTTCCACCACTTTTCACGGGTTTCGACATATTTTCACCAGTTTTCCACAACTCATCACCTGTTTCCATCACGTTTTATCTATTTTTATAACTATTCATCACTGGTTTCGACCTGTTTCGTCTATTTCCCACAAAATTCGACTTTTTTTCACCACTTTTCACGGGCTTCGACATATTTTCACAACTCCCACTTGTTTCCATCACTTTTTGTCTATTTTTATCACTATTCATGACTGGTTTCGACCTGTTTCGTCTATTTTCCACAAGTTTCGGCTTATTTTCACTATTTCCCACTGGTTTCGGCCATTTTTCGCTACTCACCATCTGTTTCGACTAGTTTTTGTCTACTTCTATCATTTGTCATGACCGCTATCGACCTGTTGCGTCTATTTCCCACAAGATTCGACTTTTTTGACCACTTTTCACTGGTTTCAACATGCTTCTACCAGTTTTTTACCACTCACCACCTGATTCTACCAATTTTTGTCTATTTCTATCACTGTTTTCCTCAAGTTTTGACAGTTTCCCACCACCCACCGTCTGTTACGATCATTTTTTGGCTATTTTTATCACTATTCATGACTGGTTTCTACCGGTTTCGTCTATTTCCCACAAGATTTGCCTTCTCGTTCACCCCTTGTCACTAGTTTTGACATGTGTTGACCAGTTTTGACAGTTTTCCACAACTCACCACCTGATTCGATCACTTTTTGTCTATTTCTATCACTATATCCGACTGGTTTCGACCTGTTTCTGCCAATTTCGTCTCTTTACCACAAGTTTTGACTTATTTTCACCAGTTCTCACTGGTTTCGATAATTTTCCGCTACTCACCATCTGTTTCGACCAGTTTAGTCTATTTCTATCACGTTTTATGACCGGTTTCGACTTGTTTCATCTATTTCCCCACAAGATTCGACTTTTTTCACTACTTTTCACTGGTTTCAAAATTTTTCCACCAATTTTGGAAGTTTTCCACCACTCACCACCTGATTCGATCACTTTTTGTCTATTCCTATCACTATTTCTCACTGGTTTCGACAATTTTCCGCTACTCACCATCAGTTTCGACCAGTTTTTTTCTATTTCTATCATTTTTTATGACCGCTTTCGACCTGTTTCGTCTATCTCCCACGAGATTCGACTTTTTTCACAATTTTTCACTAATTTCTACATGTTTCGCCTATTTTCCACAACTCACAACCTGTTACGATTACTTTTCACGACCGGTTTCTACCTGTTTCGTCCATTTTTCACAAGTTTCGACTTTTTTTCGCCACTTTTTACCGGTTTCGACCATTCTCCACTGTTTCAATCAGCTTTTTATCTACTTCTATCACTTGCCGTGATCGGTTTCGACTTGTTTGTGTCAGAGTCGTGTATTTTCCACGAGTTACAACTATGTTCCTTAACTTGCTTCTGGTTTCGACTATGTTTTACGCCCTTTCTACCAGCTTTCGTCATTTTTTCATACATTTTTGTCACTTCCTAGGAACAGTTTCGACCTGTATGCACCAGTTTTTACCTGATGCGAGCACCTTTTATCTATTTCAGTAATTTTTGATGTCTTTCGATATATTTCCACCATTTTTAATCTATTTCTATCACTTTTCACAATCGCTTTCGACCTGTCTTTACAACTATCGATTAATTTTCAACAAATTTCCACTTATTTTGATTATTTTCCATGGTTTTCCACTAATTTCGACCATTTTCTTCTCTATTTCTATCATTTCCCCCACCGGTTTTGACTTGTTTCTACCAATCTTGACTATTTTTCACAAGTTTTAACTATTTTTTTCAACTTTCTACCAGTTTTCGATCTGCGACCACCAGATTCGATCATTTTCTACCTGCTTCAACTGTTTGTCATCTACTTCTACTATTTTTTATCAATTATCACGGCCAATTTTCACTTGTTCCTACCAGTATCGGCTGTGGTCACCTGTTTTCACCTGTTTCCACAATTTTCCATCAATTTTTCTTTCAAAATAGTATATTTTTGTAATTATCGCTTTGTATGTATATATTAAAGCGAAATTAGCTTAAACATAGAAACGAACAACCTATATGAGTGCACCTTTATGTTCCGTCAATATCTGATACCTTTCGATTCACCATCTAGATAGCCATGAAGCGGAGCGATCTTTTGTTTTGAAAGGTAGTATGTATAATCTCCGCTATAGATCGACCGACCGTCGCGGCCTACTATCTCCGTTCTTCTTTATTATATATGTATGTTGTGTGAGAGTGGTAAATGTAAGTGTACGGTGCGCTTTGGAACAAAAGATATTAGCTAAGGACGATTCATCATAATTTATCCGCCGCCTACTCGATTACATTGCACCTATATCGCTAAATGACGTGCCGTTCATACTGCTGTTCGCTTTGTAGTCCAGCGGTTTGGGTCTTCTGTTTTAAATTAGTAGCACTCTCTATAGTCTGAAGATAAATAATTCTATGATCATTAATATAATTATGGATTCCGAGCGTGACCTTTTACACGATACGTGTATCTAAGAAAAAATAAATAAATAAAACTCATTAACTGTGTTGTATTGTATAAAATACCTGTTTCTTTTTTCCATATTTAGTGCGTTGTGGAACATAATCCTTCCACACGCCAAAAACGGTGTAAACGATTCAGTCAGGGTCAACTAAATCGTTATAGAGTAATGTGAATGACTGAGGAAAGATTTAAAATTATTCTCTACTGCTTTATTATTAAATAGTTACTTGAGAATCAATTGAGGGCGTTTTAACAAATTATTTTATCTGAGCTCTCTAAAGATAGACGACAACATTGAATCATCATTGAAAAAAGAAATAGTTATAGATTACCAAAAGAAAAGATTTAAAAAATGAAAATAGTGATATACAGACTGAGTTATTTTTTGTGTAACTCTTGCAAACGATACAAGATCTATTGTGCTTGATGCTTCCACCGGAGGAGGTGATGTCTGTGCTGGTCCACCGCCAGACAATCGCATATAATGTGTTCCGAGCAGAATCTGCATTTATCATTGCCCTCTTTGTTTAGTCGACCGTAACAAGATTACGGAATCGCTTTGATCCAGCAAATTGGGACCCCCCATCGACAGTATGATTACCCTATGCCCCCCAATGTTTTGGCACCCACACACCTATAACTGCGTTCCTTTTTGGGCAGGAGTTCCGACTCAAAATCAAATGCCCCTACAGTCCCTAATTCTGTTTGATTGTTACACACATGGAAAGCAAGATGGCTAGCTATCTCGATTAAGAATGGGATATTATCTCTGCAGTTTTAGGAATTTAATTGATGCAATGGTAATCGCACGAAATCGGAAAATATCAGCCAGAATTATCAATCGATGTCCAAGATGGTGTGTGCAAACTCCGGATTTAAATCCAATTGAAAATTTGTGGCCAAAATTGAGGGAAAATCTTCGTTTACGACTGCATGATTTTAATTTATCAATTCGACGCAATGATAATATGAATTACGACTAAAGGACGTTATAATTGCGGAAAATTTGAAAGATTTAGTAAACTTTGGAAGAGTTGCTATCGGGAATTGGGCGATTCCGCCGTTAAAAAAAATGTGTTTTAAACTAAATTAATTGATCCGTTTATAAATTCTCCAGCGTTGCCTATAAATCATTTCATTTCGGATATACTATTGAGTCGATGTTCGATAATTACAAAGATTAGAGCGGCTGGTCATGAGTAGGGTGGTACTTGTGGTACAGGGTTAGAATCTTGTCGGTGACGTTTATGGAACGTCGTCCAGGATCGTAGATATCCGGACGTAAATAATGCTGATTAAAACACTTCATTAAAGCGGAGTTGGCTATGGGATCAGCTGTCAGTTGCGGAGTGTGTCAGTTTTGACATTACTCGAATTATTCCAGCTGAATATATCGTTGAGTAGGTTTTATTTAAAGATGTTTAATTGTAATATTTGACGTTTGAGGGCGCCATTTCGTCCGAGATTTTTATTTTTAGCGTCGCGTGGAGTACCTCGAGGCTCTATCTTAGGACCGCTTTGTTTATTTTTTTTTAATGCAGCTACATTTCACGCTGACATCTGAACAATTCCAAACTCCTTTTTTTACGGTGATGATAAGGATGACATACAGGAGGACGTGGCTGCTTTATATAATTTCGAAAATGTTTAAAAATAAAAAGCGGTTTACTATTTTGTCATTTATCGAGAGATAGAGAGGGAGAGTCTCGTTATTCCCCACCGGATATGCTTCCTTATCATAGAACGAAACAACTTTTTATAATGTTTTCGGTAAAATTATGTTACCACCAGAAAGATGGCGAAAGGTATCAGACCAGAATAGACGATACGATCTTCCCGGCTAAAATAATGCTGACGTAACGTAATAAATAATCACCCCGGCCGATCTACAAAGCGAAAAAATCCCACCAACAGGAAGAATGTGCTTTAGCGTCAAGTAGGAAACGCCAGTCAGATGAGACGGAGGTGTCGATAATGTAATACCGAAGCTGGCGAGTGAGGAATTTTGATTGTCCTAGACACGCAGAGTTACGAAAAAAGGAAGACTACCGCATAAATGAAGTAGGTACACAGAATGAAAATAGAAAAGAGAACGTTTAGGTAGGTGTATGTAGCAATTTTCCGCTTGGAAATCTCGTAATAGTATCGCCGCTGTAAATCTAACATCCTAGATATAAATGTGGGCGTGTTTCGGGATATTACCGAGAAAATTGGTTATTCGAAGCGATGCATACGAGATAAGAAGGTAGGTTGCGGAGAAAAATCTGAGACAAATTCTATGCAAAAATTAATATTCGTTTGGTAGGACGGCAGGTTTATCGCCTAAAACGGCAGTCGGGATGCAGTGAGCCGCGACACAATACTTTCAGGTTCAATTGGCGTTGAACTTGTCTTATCGGCCCGTTTAACGCTATTAGGTTGGTAATTTTCGTTTGCCGCTCTAACTCGGCTAACTTTCTATGCTTGATGAGATGTAACACCTTGAAAACTATAATATTCCCATCTTAATCTATTATTATCTTTTTATTAATATTCCAGAGGAGGCGTCAACAAATTACAAATTAAAAACATTAAATAAATTTGTAGTTTTTGAAACAGTTGTTTTTTCATGACAAATCATACTGCCCTGAAGGACAAACCTACTGAATTTTTCGTTTATAGAAAAAGTTGCCTTAAGAGAATGAAACTTGATTCCAGTGGAAGGTTTGGAATGGAAAATGAAACGGCCGTTCAGGCTTCTTACAAAATTTTCTTGTTCATAGCTAAAGACAAGAAACCCCACGGAATCGGTGAGTCACTCATAAAACCTTGTTTGCTTACTCCTTGTAGTACTGTGCTCGGTAAAGACGGCTACAATAAAGTTGTCAACATTTCTTTATTAAACGATACAGTCAAACGTAGAATTGATGACATGGCTATTGATTTGAAAAATCAATTGGTGCAAGAGCTAAAGAACTCCTCATTCTTTGCATTGCAGCACGATGAAACAACAGACATTTCAAAACAAGCGCAGTTGTTGTTTTACTGTAGATACTACAGCAGTCGATATATTTTCTGCTCTTCAAACATTTTTAGAAGCTAACGACCTTCCCTGAGAGAGAGTTATTGGAATATGTACTGATGGAGCTCAAGTGATGACAGGTTGCCGATCGGGATTTATTGAATTGGCTAAGAAAAAGAACCCTAAAATAATTGGATCCCATTGTATCACCCACAGACAAGCTTTGGCTTGCCAGAGTTCCCCTGAATCACTTAACAGTGCTTTGAACTTAGCAGTTAAAGTGGTGAATCACGTTAAATCCAGTGCTTTGAACACCCAACTTTTTCGAGTGTTGTATTAAGAACTGAACAGTGATCAAGAAACACTTCTCTTTCACACCGAAGTCCGTTGGTTGTCCAAAGGTAATATGCTTGCGAGATTGTTCAACTTGAAATCAGAAGTTGAAATCTTTTTGATGAGTTCAAGTGAAGAACTGTACAAGATATTTACAGATGACAAATTTATCTTTCACCTGGCATATTTGTCAGACTTTTTCGAAACAATAAGTCTTCTGAACCTAAAGCTACAAGGTCAGAAAAGTATTTCGAAGAACTATGATTCAATTAAGAGTTTTGCTGAGAAGATGGCTCTTTGGCAACGCTGACTCCAGAATTCGGAGCCGAATTTTCTTTCCTTTCAAAATTAAACAACCTTCTCGATGATACTCAAAGTCTTCCAGAAGACTTAGTAAATGAAATGAAGGACCTAAAATCTGAGCATTTGTTGTCTCTGAAGAATAAAATCGGAGCCTATTTCCCAGATATAAGCTCGGAAAACTGGGAATTCAAGTTAACAAGAGACCCCTTTCAAATCAACGTTGATATACTTCCTAATCACATTCGAGAAGAAATAATTGACTTGCAATGTGATTCCACAGCTAAAATGGATTTCCTAAACATAGATTTCGAAGATTTCTGGATACTATATCTTCCTGTTTAGCCAGATGTAGCAATGGAGGCAGCCAAGTTGCTTGTACAATTTTCATCAACTTATCTATGCGAGTCAGGATTTTCAGCCCTGGCTAATATAAAATCTAAATATCGAGCCAGACTAGATGTGGAAAGTGAGCTGCGGTGTTCTTTGTCAAAATTGCTACCAAAAATACAAAGAATAGTTAACGAGAAACACTGCCAGCCCTCATACTAGTACTACAAAAGTAACGAACATTTTTCTGGTTACATTATTGATATTTTAATTTGATTTTTTCAATGATTTGTGTAATTAAAATTTGTGTTTGAACAAATATGATTTTATATTCCTTACCAGAGTATGTCTAGCCTAAGTTCAAAGTTATTTTACTCAAACATAATGTAAGTAAATTTATCATATATAAGTCTAAATTAACTTAATCCGTAAAGGGAGGCGTGACCTCACACCAAAGTATAAAGGGGGGCTCAGAGCCTGAAAGGTTGAGAACTGCCGTTATAGGCAACTCATTTCTCATCCCAATTGACGATGCGCTTCTGACAGGAGCTGTCAGAAGGTATTCCTTAGAATTAACAACACAGTGGCGGACATTTTCTTTTGTCCAACGCTGTATCTTCTGTCCCAATAGTTTCATTAACGTTACATACAGAGGGGAATTGCGCAAGTTCCACATACATCTTAAAACGTTATAAAACAACTTTTTCTTATCCATACAGGAGATATCAAACAATGCCGCTTCTGTTTTAAAAAAATAAAGAAAAGAATCGCTCCTTGTGAGAATTGTGCCAGTAGGAGATGCCACCGTACTCCCATGAGACAAACACAATGGTGAAAAAAGCACTTTCGACATTTCTGCGCTAATTGCGCAGGTGAGAAGCGCAGACTGTTAGCGAAAATGTATTTCGTTAAAATCGAAATAAATTGTACAGCTTCAACGGTTAAAGTTAGATTGGTATTGCGAGAAACCGTTAAAGCGTCATCGGATCGCATAAATGGTGCCCGATTACGTTAATACTTCGATCTGTCTCTTGCAATTGCATAATACCCGCAGGAATGTATTTAACACAACAATACATATAGTTACTATACAGAAAGATGTGGTTCCCGCCGCAATTTTAATACGTCTGCATTAATTGGAAATTTCAATATCGAATCTGATTCGAGAAACGTGACCGGCATGGTGAAAACTTTACCCGGCGAGCAATAACACGAAACAGGTGTGTTACAACCCGACATTTGATAAGCGAAACTCTCCTGTTGTTGTTGGTTGCAACAATCATATCCAGACACGAGTGCGTGAGGTGCATTCCTCTTTTGTCATGTAAACAAGCCTCTCCTTTGATGTTGTTAGCTTGTCGATCTCTAAGAAGAGATAATGCTGTAGGAATTGACTCTTTATGGAAATCAGTTTTGTTATGTTTTGCCTTTAGGGATATTTAACGGTGATGTCAAAGAGGAAAAACAAAACAGCAAATTGCCAGCTAATTAATTTTATTAAGAAAAAATCCCACGCACATTTTAAGCAAATTATATTCCATTAGGTTATTCTGCAATTTTATCATAAAGAAGTGATGGTAGAATGGATATTTGCTTCTCCATTGCTGCTATATCTCATCTTTCATAAATCAATTCGCAAAAGAATTTGAATGAATCGGAGTTGGAAGCACACAATCAGTTTCTTTTTCCTCAAAGCCTTAGATACAGATGGAATGTCTGGATATATTAGGATGTGTTTTGAAAATCATTCAATTCTTACAAGACGAAACTAATAGCCCTTAATCTAATTTGTTAATTCACTCACAAGAATTAATCCATGGAAAAGGTGTAGTGTTCCATCAAGATAATGCGAGCCCTCATACTAGGAACAAACTACAATTATTGAGAATAGACAGATTGATACAAGTTTTTATGCAGAATTTTTATTTTAAATATACGTTTTGGGTGGGGATGGAGGGGTTAGAACTGCGTAGTGGCCACTAGAAGATTTGAATGTTGACTTGATTTAAGTAATCCAACACAGTCCTTGCGATGTGAGGTCCTTGCATTATCTTGCATGAAAATAAAGGTATCCCCTATAAATGGGGAATCACGTCATCTTGAATAATGTTTTCTAGATAGAAACATATTCCACCCCAAAACATTTTCGAACAACCACCGAATAGCTTCAACATAAAATCTTTCTCTAGGTCTCCGCCGTACTCTATCACGGCCATCTGGAGATTTTAGGCTCACTCTAGTTTCATTTGCGAGCAAAACTATCATCCAATCATCGATCGATAGTGCACTGTACATGATCTCTAGCGAGTCTTAATCTACTTGATCTGTGATCGGCAGTAATTAGTGATGCAGTAGCAGGCCTTTTACTAACCAATCCGGATTAATTTAACCTTCTTCTGACGGTTAAATTAGAGATTATAACATTTCTGATAGTTTTGAGTTGATTACTTAGCTCTTTACTTGTACACTTTCTCTTTCGTAACACCTGCTGTCGGAGAAAGCGCTCATCAATTTGCCTTGTAGCCCTGATGAACACCTAATAAATTGGCCACATATCGCATAATTTGTCCTTCTTCTAGCAAAGTTGAAGCTCTAAGACATTCATCATTGCTTAAATGACGTTTGCGATCCATCTTTTTTTTAACTAAATTGTTAAATTTTGATCTAGCGGAGTAATCCATTCAAAAAAATTACCAACACTCAAACAGCAGCTTTAAACAATACACTTATCAAACTGAAAAAATATCGTGAACAAAGTAGTTAACCTTTTAACTTAGTTATTACATAAATACAGTACAAATCTGATAAAAACAACTATTTAACATAAGCCACCTAAGATTTCCAACAGTTCCATAGTTTAAAAGCGTTCAATCAGAGGAATATTTCAAAAAAGAAAAATATTTAACGGCGATATCAATCTCTTTTTCTGATTGAAACTGTTTCCCTCTCAATTATTTTTTGTGCTCAAAACATAGCTAGAAGTAACACATAATTTTGATTTTGTTTTCCGCTAAATACTGAGCAGTTATCCCTGCTGTATGGGTTATCATGATGTAGCATGATTTCCTTTCTTGGCACTTCACTGAACACAGCAGGAAAACAATTTTCAACACACAATTTAGCGGTAACTGTCTTCTGATCTAATTTAATTGCGGCCACCACCAAACTCGTACTTCTAAAAAAACTGCGTACTTAATTTTTCTTCATTGCTCGTTTTTTTTTT
>SMLS01018531.1:0-12609 GCA_004785975.1 Popillia japonica | reverse complement strand
TAGATAAAGATGTCGTAAGAATGTGTGGAAATTTATAGGAACTACGTGAGAAGGTTTTTTGATCACTACGCCATGTAGAAGGCGAGAACCCGTACGGCATAATAAACTGTGTTGTATTGTTAGTGCGAGCTTTTATGTTCGCTTGACGTATTTATGTTGGCTTTGTAGTTCCTTTAATAATTACTTACATAAGTTAACAAGGCCGTTGGATATATTGCATTGAATTTTCTGCTGGGTTTCGTCTACAGTTGCATCCTATAGTAATATATGGATGTCGTTGAATGATTCGTTGTTTACTCACGTATGCTTAAAATTTATTAAGAAATGAAACCCGTTTTATCATGTCAAAAATGTTTGGTTTCCTCTAAATTTCTTCAATAGTTTATTTTTTCTTTAAAAAAATGTTTATCTCCGAAAAGAAACTTGTTTGATTACTGTCGTTTACACACTGAGTTTGAAAAATAAGAAGTAGCAACTAACATTGCTGGATTTAGAACTGAAAAATCTATACATAGTTCCAATTTATTATATTATTATTTATAGCCTTCCTATATTTTTATTCCCTATTTTTTTGAGGATAAGAAAGATTCATAAACCAATACATTTAAAAACATTTCTTTGTGGCTAAAATATTTCAGATTGTATTGAAGAAGTTTGCCATTAAACATTTTTATTTTGGTTTTTTTTTTGACAAATGATGAACTTTTTTGCCGTTCTCTAAGAAGTGCAAAAATGATTGAGAACATTTAACATCTTGGACTAACTTTACTCTGCTATGTAAAAATTTCTACATTTTCAAAAATGGAACTTAAACACCAGAGAGTTTAGATTGAGGATCTTTTAGCTACTGGAGGTTCTATATTTATAAATTTTGTTCAGAATACGTATACCAAAAATTGAAACAATTTGGCGAATACAATTAGCCATTACTTACCAAGAAAAAAAATTACAGGATGGGTTTGATTATCGTTTGATCAATAATTTTACTGAAAACTCAAAATAAATATAATTTACAGAGATTTCAGATACTCTACTTTGCCAGATGATCAAATGTTGACTGTCTTGCAAATTGTAGTTTCATGCTTTTAAATTACACAAAAAAAATCGAAAACATTCACCACCCACTTACAGGCTCTTATTATGTATTATTTGATTGTTTAGAAACAATATTTGGGGTTGTTAATTCTATGGATTAACAAGAATTTCGACCAAAATTTCTAAATTTTCAATTTTTCGAAAATAATCAAAAATTAATAAAATGAAATATGAAAAGTTTATTATATTTTTTGAGATTTTGGGAGGGGGCGAGAGGAAGAGGGAGGGAAGGGGGCGAAACAGCGATATCTAGGAAAATACATGTCCTTACTATTTTCAAAAATAATATTTGGTGGTCAAATGATGGCCAATTCTCTCCTGCAACAAAATTTAGTGTTTGAAAATTATTTTTAATCTTTTGAAAAAGAAGCAAATTGTCAACAAAATTTCAAAATTTTAATTTTTAGAATATGTGGCCTTCATCGAAAATCATCGTTTGGTAAGACTTTGGCAAGTGATAATACATACACTGAAATAGTGAAAGTTTGTAGTGATATATATGCCTTTAGACTACGAAAAATCTTTGAGAAATTGTTATGATTTTTCAAAAACATTGTTTGATGATCAATGGATTACAGATTATATTCTGCGTTTAAGACTATTAAAAAATTTTGAGAAATTAACGTTTTTTTATATGGTTTTGAATTTTCAAAAGCATTTTTTGTGATCAATGAATGGCTAGATACATATATCCTGCAATAAAAATTTATTGAAGGTGAATTATGTTCTTTAATATTTTGGGTTTTCCTAAAAATTTTCAATTTTTCGGAAATTAATCAAAAATTAATAAAATAAAATATTGAAAGTTTATTACATTTTTCGTGACTTTGGGAGGGTCGCGGGGGTGAAACGGCGATATCTTTAGGAAAATGCATACGTTTCTACTATTTTCAAAGATAATAGGTATTTGGTGATCAAATGATGGCCAATTCTGTCCTGCAACAAAATTTAGTGTTTGAAAATTATTTTTAATTTTTTGAAAAAGAAGCAAATTGTCAACAAAATTTCAAAATTTTAATTTTTAGAATATGTGGTCTTCATCGAAAATCATCGTTTGGAAGACTTTGGGAAGTGACAATACACTGAAATAGTGAAAGTTTCTAGCGATATGCCTTTAGACTACAAAAATCTTTGATAAATTGTTATGATTTTTCCCAAAATATCGTTCGGTGATTTGGATTACTTACTGCTTATATTCTGCGTTTAGACTAAATTAACGTTTTTATATGGTCTTTAATTTTCAAAAGCATTTATTGGTGATTAATAAATGGCTAGTTATATCCTGCAATAAAAAATTATTGAAAGTGAATTATGTTTTTTAATATTTAGCCCCCAATTGAGAATCATTATTTGACACCGACCTTGAAAGATGGTCAAAGTGTAGTGGGAAATTAACTGCTTCTTTAGATTGTTTGAATTTTCAAAACCAATATTTGATGATCATGCATAGCTAAAAGATTTTTATATATTTTTTTGGAATAATTTCAATTTCTTTTGTCATGTTTGAGGCTTTATTGTTCGCTTGGTGGTGCCAAAGTTACGAACGTACAATGGCGTCGTTGGTCACTATTTCCACCATTTTTTTTCCTCCTGCATTATGTTCCAAGGACTCTCATACCATTCAAAACCATTTGGACTTTTTATTGCAACACAATATAGAAAAATGCTTTTTAATACTTATTTTATTTAAGCCGTTATACTGTATGTTTACACCTTGTTAGCACAAAATTTTTGCTTTGTCTCGCGAAAGATCTCACACGAAAAAAATGTTATAATACGCCCTCGATATTGCCTACTGCTGCGAAAAAACGATTTACACAATTGGATTTTGCGATAGTATGAGACATCGTAGGAGAATCTGAATTGTTAACAAGAACTGAAGCGTTCAAAGATAATAAACCGATAAAATTAGATTCTTCAGCAAGAAGCTACTTAATAAGATTTGATCCAAACTATCAGCAAAACTTGAACCTGTTTGATACTAAGACCGACGATGATTGGAAAATGTTGCTTTCAACAAGTTTGTAATTTATATGTTCATTAAGATTCCTGAAAGATTTGATCCAAAGTATCAGGAAAATTTTGGCCAGGTTCATTGGCGAATCAATGTTAAAAAGTAAATATTTTTTCCAAAAATAGGTTAAGGCCACTTTCCACCTACATTCATACTTTTTCTATACTATTTTCTAGAAACTAGCAAAAATAGTCAGAAAAAGTATCATGTAAAGGCCACTTTACACCAAACTATACTAGATGCTATACTATTTTAAAAACTAGATCCTGTCCTATTTTTGTTTCTAAATTGATACTAGAACATGCGCAGAAGTACTTTTGGCAGATTGTCAACATTGAAAAATAAATACAAGTTCAGTATATTATTGGAAATGAAGGTAGGTTATTTTGGTCACGTTGGTAGAACTTAAAAGCTGCCATCACGTATTGATTTGTTGTACTCCCACTTAGAAAAGTATTTAGAAAATCCTAGAATAGAATTTAGTATAGAAAAAGTATGAATCTAGCATGGTGTAAAGTCGCCGTTACTCCACCAAAAGAATTTTCCCAATATTCATCAGGTATTGTTCAAATTTGTGGTTTGGTTAGAGGAGGATTCTCTCTGCCCATTCCATTAAAAATTTTCTTCGTAAATTTGAGATTCAACTAAAACACTTGCAAAATTATGTGGCTTTAAAAACTTTCTGCCTTCCCTCTTCTCCATTAACTATTCAACCATAAGTTCAGGCAAAGCTTCAAATATTTTTGCTAAAAATAAAACATTTCTAATGTACCTATTAGAAAAATGACAAAAAACTTCGATTATATTGTTATACACAGAGCAAAAATGTCGAGCTATTATCTGCTTTTCTCTTTTTTATCCATTGTTCCTCGAACCACTTTACTGCTTCGAGATCTCAATAACATTTTTCACATCTCCGACATTATTACACGGGTCAGCAATTTACGTTACATAACTTAACATTCCATCCTTGTCTTTTGCAGCGTGCGTTTATCTAAAATCGCATCTCGACAAATACCTCGCCGTCGATTCCTTCGGCAATGTCACGTGCGAGAGCGAAGAGAAAGAACCGGGTTCCAAGTTTCAGGTAACCGTCGCCGAGGACAACACCGGTCGTTGGGCTTTCCGCAACGTCGTCCGCGGCTACTTCCTAGGTTCCAGTGCCGATAAACTAACGTGCACGGCTAAAGCGCCGGGCGATTCCGAATACTGGCACATCCATTTAGCTGCACGACCTCAGGTGAGTCATATCTTTAGGAAATATTTTATTTATTTTAATGGCGTTCGGATTGGTGTTCCAGGTAAACCTTCGTTCCGTAGGCCGCAAAAGGTTCGCTCATTTATCCGAGAACTTGGACGAGATCCATGTCGATGCTAACATTCCGTGGGGCGAGGATACGCTCTTCACTTTGGAGTTCCACGCGGATGAGGATGGGAAATATGCTTTGCACACTTGTAACAACAAATATTTATCAAATGGAGGTATGTGGAATTTAGTTTGAGAAATTTTGGGAATATAATTTTGCAATTTTTTTTGACAGGTAAATTAGTCGATACCTGCAATAAAGACTGCTTGTTCTCCGCGGAATATCACAGCGGACAGTTGGCCCTTCGCGATAGGAACGGCCAGTATTTAAGCCCGATCGGTTCAAAAGCTGTACTTAAAACCCGTTCCAATACCGTAACTAAAGATGAACTTTTCTCATTGGAGGATTCGCTTCCACAAGCAAGTTTCGTCGCCGCTCTGAATTCTAGATACGTCTCCGTTAAACAAGGTAAGTTCCGCCAAAGAATATTTATCTTCATTTTAATAACGGTAACGTGATTCATTTTTCGTCGCATTTTTCGTCACGACAGAGCGAGATTGTTGTATACATTACAGACCTAAAGGACTTGATGATGTGATCTTTTTCGGTTTTTAAATTGTAATTAGGTACGCATATATCACTAACTTGTTGGAGTGTTCGCGTTGTTATAAATATTTTGTCACATATCGGTTTCATTAATTTGATAAACAGATGTCGTGCACATGTATTTAAATATAGAAAGTGTGTTATGTGTACATCATGTATTTTTAACATATAAAGTGGTGGTACATGTTGGCTTTAATGTACATAAATAAACTCATGGATAAAATTGACGTACCACTTTATTAAACTTAAAAAATTTCATTTATGGCAACAAAATTAAACTGAATTACAATTAAAAAATGCAAATCGGTTTTATACAATCATTTTAGGAAGAAGTCAACTTCTTTTGTTGAAAATGGGTGAGATATGAAAACGACATCAAAATGAAAAATGTTAAAGTAATGGAGAAGCTTTATAATTAAGGGATGGGATGCGACGTTAGTACCTTGTGGGTCCTCCTCTACTTCTAATTACCGCATTCACACGCCTTGGCATACTAGCAATTAAATTTTCAATTTAAGAGGGATACTATTTATGTATTGAGAATTGGCAAAACTGGTATTGCCAGGTGAAATTTCTCACCGCCATCTTTGACATTTTTGAGGTTAGATGTACTCAGAACGTTTTGTCGTGCGAGCACTATTTGTGTTGTTTACAGAAAGTTACAGTCAGCCAAAATATGGAATTAACTCGTGAAACTTTTCGAGCTATGATTTATTATGACTTTCGACGTGGTCTAACTCAAGAACAATGCTTCAATCAACTGAATTCAACTTTTGGCGATGAAGCCCCAACCACAGCCACCGTATATCGCTGGTACACTGAATTCAAACATGGACGTAGTTCGCTCACGGATGAAGTTAAAGAAGGTCGTTCAAAATCAGTCGTTGTGCCGGAAAATATCGATGCTGTGCGAAAACTAATTGAAGAAGATCGTCAGGTGACATATCACAAAATCGAGAGATGTTTAAGCATTAGTATGACCAGCGGACATAAGATTTTGCATGAACATTTCTGTGTTCGGAAGCTGTGTGCATGTTGGATTCCACATTTGTTGACAGATGCACAAAAAAAAAGCTCGTGGCGATTGGTGCCGTAAAATGATTTCAAAATACAACTGTGGTGCATCCAAAGCAGTATACAACATTATCACAGGTGACGAGTCGTGGATTTATGCGTGTGAGCCAGAAAGAAAAGTCCAGTCCACAGTATGGGTTTTTCAATGTGAAGCAAAGCCAACAAAAGTTGTTCGTTCTCGGAGCGTCAAGAAGCAAATGGTGGCGTTTTTCTTCACGAAAATCGGTCCTGCGGCAACTGAGGCTCTCGAAAATCAAAAAACCGTTAATTCAGAGTGGTATACGACCATTTGTTTGCCTGAAGTTTTCGGTAAATTGAGAGAAACCAACCCAAAACAACGAATCATTTTGCATCACGAGAATGCCAGCTCACACACATCACATGCAACAAACGAGTATTTGGACACACAAAAGATGGAATTGATGGGTTATCCGCCTTACAGCCCGACTTAGCACCCAATGAAAAAGTGTAAAGATCTTAAAGGCGATTATTTTGAAAAGCATTAAAAATATTTTACATCAAATTCATTTGTTTATTATTTTTATTCTCAATACATAAATAGTGTTCCTCGTAATCCTGAGGGATATTCTCCAATTCTTCAATTACTGCATCTACCAGTTGTTTGTGGTTGGCGGGTGGCAGTCTTCGACCTCGGACCTTCTTTTTTAGGTGGTCCCATAAATGCTGAATGGGATTAAGGTCGGGACTGAGCGGTGACCATTCCATGAAAGCAATATCGACAGCGTGCAAGTATTCAGTAACTTGTCTAGCTACATGGGGACGAGCATTGTATTACATTAATAAAAAATTGGGACCCAAAAATCCAGCAAATGGCATTACATGCTGAACTACAATATTTCCCAGTTAGCATTCATAGCCCGCACACGTCTAGGGACCAGTTCTATACGAGCGTCGAAGCAGATCCCTCCCCAAAACATTACGGAGCCACCATCTAACGGAACCCTACAATTTGCAAATCTCTCTTCTTGTCTCCGCCAAATACGATTACGGTCATCTGGAGATTTTAAGCTAACCTTTGTTTATTCAGTGAATAAAACCTTCTTCCAATCATCAACAGACCAATGTTGATGAATTCTGGTAAAATGTTATCTTTAAACTTTGTATTTTCTGCTGACAAATGGTTTTCTTTGCTGGTCTTCTGCTCTTTAATTCGCTTTCATTTAAACGTCTACTGATTGTTCGCGATGATATTACAACATTACCAACCGCTGATAACTCGTTTTTCAACACATTACTAGTGATCGTCCTGTTTCTAACAATAAGTGCGGATTGTATCAGAAAACGGTCATCCCTTCGGTTGGTACATCGTTTCCGCCCTCGGACCGATCCTCGGTTGTGAGATGATTTTATAAATATTTAGATCGGTATGAAGCTTGAATTTAATTAATTTTAGAATTTCGGGAATGTTTAGCCAACCTTGGCGGTTAATACGTTACGCTCATTAAAGATGTTGATGCTGTTTAGCTGTTTTGATTTCAAATTTCCATGTAATTTAAACGTGCCAAACGTTATTTTTAACTCTGAAAATTTTAAAATAAATTCGAGAAATGCAAAAATAATAAACACCAAAAAAATGTCTATAATAGGCGCTCCTTGTCTACTGTTGGAATCACCCTGCTAACGAGCGTAGGTACCACATCAAGCATTGGCTTTGGATCACACATTTTGTCATGGTAAGCCGTAAAGGAATCATTATTATTTGCTAGCATATCGAAAAATTTATTGGGACTTGCAACCTACGAAATGCGCGAGGTACATAGATGAGTCTGTGCTGTAGAGATCTGCCGTTTGATAGTACTACCGGCATGTGTTATTTCCTACCTCTGGCCACTAGAGGGCATGAGGATTGATACAGCGCATTCCGTGGGGTGTTATGGACGTAAAGATCGACAGAGAAATCAGATCTTGCATGCCAAGCTGCACCGATGAGGTTTTTTTGCTTAACATCGAAATCACGTGATCCAAGCCTTTTGTGTTTGAAAATTTCATTGAGATTAGTTCTAAAAATACGTTAACCACTGCTGAGTTGCTACGAAAGCGTAATTTGGATAAATAAAAGGAGGAAGGAATTGACAAAATATTGAAAACCCTAAAAAAGAATGAAACAGCATGAATGACAACAGTAAGACGACAAAATGAGGTGACCTAGTCAAGGATTCAAAAGGTGTACAGCTTCAAGAGATGACCGATATGTAAGACTTCAATCTTTACGTAATTGCGCACTTGCATTTACTGCTCTATATCTTAGAAATGAATTATTGAACACGAGACAAGTTCATGTATCTGTCAAGACAGCAATCAGAAGACTTAAGGAGGCTGGCTTACATCCAAAACAATCTGCCAGAGTTACTCAACTCCTCCTACTTCTCAAAATTCGACGTTTAGAATTTACCCGAACTTCTGCTAATTGGAAGGACATCAATGGGGAAAAATTCTTTTCAATGACGAAACAAGAACACAATTACGGAAACCTAGTGGACGTAATCGTGTATACAGAAGATCATCATCTTGCACAGTTGAATTTTGGTGGTGGTTCCATTATGTTATGGGGAGGTACTAGTTGGAAGGGTAGTACAGACTTCATTGAAGTAAATTTAAGAATGAATACTGACTGGTACTTACGCAACATTCTTGAAGAGCATGTTTTATCTTGTATCTTATAATGCTCGAGCTCATGCTGCAAGAACAGTGACCCAGTACCTTCAGGATGTCGGGATGGCGGCACTTGAGCGACCAGCAAATTGTCCTGACGCAAATTCCATAGAACATTTATGGGATGACAATGTGTTGTTGCAAATAAATTCTGACTGATAACTAAATAATATTTTATGACGAAACTGGATAGCAAGTAGATATAACCGAAAGGATAGGAAAGACTAACAAAATATACGAAATTGTGTTCCAGTAAAGCAGCTCATAAGGGAAAGGCACATAGACCCTTAACATCATACCTTAAAGTAAAGAAACAAGTGTTGGAGTGGAATAACATATCTTTCAATAATCCTTGGCCCAATACTATTTAAAACGTTCATCAATGATCTCCCTGCTAACACTGTTAGCAGCAAAATGTGTCTGGCAATATCTCTTGGTGGTAAGGAGTGACAGCTCCCATTTGAAAGAACGAATTGGAGAAAAAAGTGTTGTTGGATACAGATGCTAACAAATTAACAATGAATAAAGAAAAAAACCTTTCAACATCCACTAGAAGTCATGGGGTGAAATTCCAGTCGATGGTGGGCTCAGTTGATCAGAGTCTTTAAGCTAACGTTAACATATTATTGCAAGTCTTGTCCTGGTGAGTTTTAGCTTTCCAAACTAACTACTCAAATTCAAAGTTATGAAGTCTTGAATCTGGATTAAACACACCAGGATGAAGTTAGCAGCTGTGGAAATGACATCCTTAATTTTCTTCGTTATTGTCTAAAGCCAGGCGAAAAACTCTACAATCTGTTAACTCAAATGAATTTTCAACCAACACCTTCCATCAATAAATATACCAACACTAAAGCATTAATTTACCAGATCTGGGTGTCAGTAGTCGTATATCAGTCAGAAAATCAAGGTTAAATTTTGCACACGTGAAGAATAAGGCCAAATTCGATGAACCCTCACGGAAAATTGAACTGCAGTTGACAAGATGGTACGAAAAACATTCGAAGAGGTAGAATATCATTTTAGAATGCTCTCCCAATTATTTGGAAATCTGTAGGAGAATTGTCGAGTAAGAAAGTTCCTCAATAAATTTCTTCTGAACTTGCGACATGCATAATAGAATCAAAGTCTTGTGAGCTAATCTCGCCATTTTAATAGAGATGATGATGAATAGTGGTAACCTTTCTATTCTCGACAAACATATTTTGACAACACTGAATTGTTTCCAAAATTTCAAAAACGTTCTTAGAGTCGTCAGAATGGTTCAAGACATTGTGCTGGCTGATAACAACAACACCGATAGTTTCACCAGTAGAATATCTAAACTTTTTGATGCGAGTGAAAAAAGATTTAGACCAGAGAATCGATAATTTGGACATATCTTGGGCTTTTCTAAAAATATACCCTAAATGCTTTTTAATTAGATTTTTTTTTTCTTTGAAATTCGCAACAGACTGTAAGTGGTTTAGTTTTAATGACAGCAATGTCATGAAGCATCAAAGCAGTTTATGAGACAGCCTCGGAACATCATGTTTGTGACCGTGGTCAATAATTGGATTGGTTATAGAATCTTATCTTCGTCTTCATTTTGGTGATCAGGATTACCAAATTAAATTCTTTATTTAAAGTCTAATTTTTGTGTCAAACACTTCATTGCCACCCAAGCCAGCAGTGCCTCAATCAACTATCATACTCTATCTGTCGCTCGCATGCCTTGGATTCCTAGAATCTTCTCAACATCGGCGAAAATAACATTCACACTGTACGATCCGTTTGAAGAATGTTCTACTTTCGCGAATTCGCGAATAACGGCTCCGCACGGTTTCAAGATCGTTTTACGCTTTGCAGATGTTGTTTGTGGCGCAGAGATCTTTGTTTTTCTCTTTATCTATCCGACAACAAACTATACGAGTACTATCCGGAGTACAACATCAAGGTCAAGCTTCATCTCATCCTTATGGCAGCTACATAAGGTGGTATGTACACGCACATGTGTTTGCAATATTATTGCTGGTGCATAGCAATAATTCGGATTACAATGATTGATAGTCAAGATGGTATGTCGTGCTGCTTTAATTGATGGTTCGCAATATTATACGAGCTATTATTTCAGCGGTTTTGAGCTCGTTTAATTGGAGAAGTGATATAATGACAACGGCGAAGTAAAGCGGAATGTTCGTTTTTCTTCAGGTAATTATTTAGTCAGATTCAGGTTTCTTGGTATAAGGTTTCTTGAAAGTTAATTAAATGTTAATAGTAACGGTGTTTAGGTTAATCGCTCTTTTAAATGAGAGCATTTATCTAATTTAAGAGAGATTGCAGAATTGCAGCTTAAATTCGCAATTAATAATGATGAATTAGTTCATGAAAAATCCTGTTTAAACGTCAAATTCCATTTTACAAAAACCGATTGTTTCATCGTGAGAATTAGAATAAATTCACCTCGCAATTAATTCCCAAATAACTGTATCCCTTTCACATTCACTTCTTTTCTTAACTCTAATAACGATATACTTCTTCATAATTACATATCCTGCGATAAAGGAGCGGAATGTAAAAGAAATACGCGAAGAACTTCTCACAGACGTGAAGACACGACTGTATGTATGTATTTAATCCAATACGTTGAACCCTGTTTTGACCGCAGTCTAATTTTAAAATGTATTTAGACAGCCAGCAAGTTCATTTCCAAGCAGGCAAATAAATTAATCCGATATGCACGCCCAGTTTCCGTCAACCTTGACTCATCTTGACCATAAAAAAGTATGTGTAGCTGCATCCTGAGGAAGTGGTTATTGACGGAGGAGAAAGGCATAAAAGCGCAGTGAATTGAATTTGCGTTTTAAATTTTTGTGAAAACGTACATATATGTACAGGCTGGTCCATTAATGTGTGGAATAAATTATATACATTTTTTAATTAAAGGTTATATCTGCGCAGATATCTACACATTTATAAAATATTTTGAGATATACAGGATGTTCAGCCTGAGCGAGACAACATAAAGTAAGCTTTTAGGACATCCTATATACTCATTTGTTTACCATCGAATTCAGTGTAAAATTCCGTGCCTAGCTAAATAGCCTGTCTTTTCTTTTCCCATAAATTGTGACGTTGCCAAGTTGAAGCAAAAAATATTAAGATTTGACGAAAATTGGTGCACTATAAATGCTGTCTAGTAAACGTTATTAGTGATAAGCAAGTAAACTTATTTGGTAAGTACGAAGGTAAAGGATGACTGAAATGTTTGAACCTAGTAGAAGTTTCGTTTGGGGTTCGGGGTGTTTTTTATATAAGCCTTAATTCAGGAGATTTCAATTAACAAAAACTTCATTTTTTTAATGGAACACCCAATAAATTATTATACCATCTTATAAAACTACTTTATCCCTTCAAATTATATCCCTACAATGTACCTACTCTCTCAAATTGACTGTTTTTAAGAAAATTGCATTTTTTGTTTATTATTTAACAATATTCACATTTTTAACAAGTAAACTCTGAATGTGACGTTTAAAATACTACTTCTGACATTTTCACATTTTAAGTCAGATTGATTAGGTAGTATCTAGACGTATTAACTATTAAGAATGAGAGAGGTGCAGAATTTTACACTGAATTCGATGGTAAACAAATATACAGAGTGTCCTATTTAGCTTACTTAATGTTGTCTTGCTTAGGCTGAACACCCTGTATATCTCAAAATATTTTAGCAATGTGTATCTGTGCAAATATAACTTTTATTTAAAAAAAGGTTTTATATAATTTATCCTAAGTTATTGCAGTTCTACACACTAAAGGGCCACCCTGTATTGTATGTACACACAGATGCAAATGTAT
>SMLS01018515.1:0-10051 GCA_004785975.1 Popillia japonica | reverse complement strand
TTTTTTTTGTGTTTAAGTATTCTGCAATCTGGCTGTTTAAAATCTACAAATAACAGCATTGATGGTATTCCATGCGATTAACTTTCTGCTTATATTTCCCTCAAAACAAAGATCTGATCCACCGTGCATCTCTTGCCTGTCTGAAACCACATTGATATTCCCCTAATTTCTGCTATGTTCTTTCCATTAGTTTATTCTTAATGTGCATTGCCACTAGGTTGTATAGTTCCTTGTATTTTCTTAACGGAATCTCGTCATTACATATTCGGCTTATAATTTAGTATATTTCAATTGCTAAACAAAGAAGTTGCTTTATATTATAAATTATCAAGTATCGGAATAAATGTTGTACATTTGCTGCCTAAGGCATGGATAAAGGGGTATAATAAATACGTGAATTCACATTTGCAAATAAAGTTAATTGTACTGTAATAAAATACGTTTATTATTAAAATTGGTAAATTACATTAATATTTTCTTTTAGTTAAAAAAAATTGTATAAAAATCTTATAGTTAAGTCTTACCATAAGTTGTTTAGTATGACTATATTGAATATATTATAGATTTTTATTAGATTTAAAATCAATTGATTATAATTGCACGTAATATTATTTAGAGCAGGAAATAATTACTAGGTACACATAGTCAATACACATGTTTTATTACGTTTGTTGAAAGTCAAAAGAATCGATTTTATCGATATCAACTTTATCGTATAGGAAACCTAATATAAAAAATGTTAAGATTTTTTGCGTAGTGGATAAAAAGGTAATGAGAATAAATAGTACTAAAATGTGGTTGATTTGATTTTACTTAGCCACAATATATACTTGTGCGCAATTTTAAAATTAACAAATCACTAAAATTTTTCTAACCATTGCTAGGCAACGTATTATTATGCCATGTACTGTTATGATTGGTATATCCCAAATTTAGTAAAAGTACCACATATTCGCTACTTTAATATAAATCTTGAAATTGCAGGAAAGTATATTGTTAAAGATTCATTATATTATTTAAAAACATATAGTAATTTTTTATCCATATACCATTACATGTATATTGTTAAAGGATAGAATATCATACAATTAAATATATTGAACATTTAGAGTATTTAAGTTTTGAAGAATGGATTACGTTTCTATCACATGAATTTACATTAACAGTCTTACATTACAAAGTAATTAGTGTACAGATCTACGATGGTTTCAAGTAGATCTAAACATTTCATAATAACCTAAAAGTCTATAGATATGTTCTCAACAGATCTCCAGAAATTGATATGTTTTCTGCTTAATTTCAGCTGGGATGATATTTGCCAGTCAGTTAATCACATTATGATATTTACTTAATCGCAATTATAATTTGTATAGTGGTCTCTTCAAGTACAATATATCTCTAATGACGCGCGGAACAGGAAGCTGCGATAGCACCTGGTATACTTTAAAATAGTGTCCTTTGCCGGAAATATGGTACACAGTATTTCTAACAACATCTCTACTTAATTGTAGTAAAGATGGCACTTTAGTAACCACATAGGTTATATATGATCTGTTTTCGCAATTATACTCGAAATTAGCTTTATAATATGTTTGATAAATTTCTTGCATCTCTTGCGTTATATATTTGTATCTAACGATTGGATATATATCGAAATTATTGTACCAGATTTTACAAAACACCATATTGAGTTCGTCATAACGTTGAGATAAAGGCATAGATAGTCCGTGCATTAACAAGGCTTCTAAACTTTTATCAAAACCGTACTGACGATACAGACCTTGTACTTCGCCGTAATAAATTTCCAGATCATTCATTAAAAATAAATATAGAATTTTCAGTCTGTCGTCTAGAGATAAAGAAAAATTGCAGCGTTGATGGATTTTATACAGAATAAAACAGTGGAAATCACTTGCTAAATGATCCTCTACAATATCTTTAATATGCGGTGAATCAAAAATCATGTATAAGCATTTAAGGAAGACCTCATCAGAAAAGAGAATATTTTCAATTAGCATATAAAAAATAGATAAATATAAATAAGGTCTATCTTTACACCTATTCTCAAGAAATATCTTTATATTAATTTTGGACCAAATTGTATCGAACAATTCGCTAGTCATACTACTATGGCACAAACTTAATCTTATGCAGTCTGATCCTCTACTCGTTAAGTTAACATCTGCCCCATTTTCTATCATTTTAAATGCGAGGGAAGAATTATACGTTATCGCTGTATGCAATAGAGTGTTTCCTACTGCGTTTCTTCCATTGAAATCGACCGTATAAAGCATTAAATATTCAGCTAATTCATGTCTCCCTTTCCTTAAAGCTAGTTCAAGAGCAGTTCTACCGTTCAAGTTTTTATCCTCGCAATCTGCACCATAATATAATAACATGTACACCATTTCGTCACAACCGAAAAGTGTAGCTCGATGTAAAGGAGTCATTTCGGTGACATCTCTTACGTTTACGTCGGCTCCTTTTTTGATAAGTGCATGAGCGATGCTAACGTCGTAGTGTTCCACTGCTCGATGGAGTGCTGTTTCTGAATAGGCACCGTTAGCGAGATTAACATCACAACCGTTATTTAATAGTAGCATTGCGATGTTATTGCACTCGTTGTATAATTCGTTGTTTCGGAAGGATAATATGTTAAGGTATAGTGGTGTTTCGTCCGCATTATTCTTAATATTAACGTCTACATGTGGGGTTTTCAATAATTCTTGCACATTGTTGAATCTGGAACAAATCAAATTATAGTTCAATAAACAACTATAAATCAACAGATAAATCTCACGAAATAACTATAAATCATAAGGTTTTTGCAATAGTTTTGAATCAGTTTGTCTTGTTAAAAATAAATAAAGAATAAATATAATAAAAATACAAAAAAAACTTATAATGCTAAATGTATTAAATAGAAATAAAAGAAATTATTTAGGTATTATAATTATTTGCAAAATTTATTACAGAAAAAATAAAATCATACTATGTCGTACTAACCTTTTTCCTGATACAGCTTTATGGAGCGGTGTATCTCCATATAAATCTCTGGAATTGATGTTTGCCCCTTTTTGAATAAGTTTTTGAGTTATTTCGGACGTTTGTCTTGTGACGGCAAGATGTAGCGGCGTCACTCCTTTAGCATCACAGACATTAATGTTACTATTTTCTTTTAAGGCAGCGATAATGTCTGTATCGTTACTTGTAAAATCCGAAAGAAGCTGCATTGCTGTAAGTATACAATAAAAAAAAGTAATTGTTTTCAAAAACGTTAACGTTCATATCATACAAATAAATGTAAAAACAAAGACTAGGAAATGTAGCGATTTATAATGGCAAAATTATAATTAAAAACAATTTGTTGAGTGGTAAGTATAACTGAACCGTTCTATCTAATATTGTGCTATCTTTGCGGTTACTTCGAATTATATCGACAAAAGTTTCGGTTAATAAAACTCTTTTTTTCTATATTTGTCTTATAATTAGCTTTCAATACAGAATGGACGATGCAATACAATTTGATTTATTTAATTTCATGTACACACTAAAATAAATCTTACAAACTGTATGATGGAACCACATACTTAAAATATATATACCGCGCAAAGGAGACGTCCGGCCGGCGCAAACGGACGCTGCCATTTTGAAGACCATCCTGCGAAATGGGCGACCCAATATACTTAATAGTTGGTTGGTTTGTCTACATTCATATAAAGATGTTTATTTATTCATACTGATACGAAATACATATGTACATAAAATAAACTACATATGTATATATTTTGTAATAAATGTAACAGAAAACAATAAAATGTTATGTGTATATATTTGGACGATTCAATACGCTGATATTCTGTGGCTAATATATTTTGTGACTGAAACAATTATTATATTGTCATTTTTCATTAAGTTTTATTAAACTCCGGATTAATATGAATAAAATTATATTTAATTTAATTAGCACTTCCATTCAGTCCGTTTTTTTTTATTTTATTAAAAAAATCGTTCATAATGGCTTGAGCGGTTCCCTAACATTTTTAAAGTGATTTCGTCGTTATTATAATTCATTTTTGGAGGATCCACGCCTTTTCCTGCAAAATAAACTGATATAAACACTCAATAATAACAATAAGGTCTCTTTAATATTGACAACAGCATAAGAATTATGCTTCTAAACATACGTAGGACGTAAGAACATAGCATAACTCACAGATGATCTTCAAAATGGCGTATTTTTCTATCTTTGTTTATTCTCTGCGCCTTATGGCTGCGCAATAAGTCATACGCAGTGTATATCTATATATTATAAGTATGTGGATGGAACAAACCTTTAATTACAGGTTTTTGTGGATATAATTTATTTTCCTTTAATTATGGCAATTAACATAATGGATTGTGGTATAGATATCTTGATCTTGAGTGTTACATTTTCAACACCAAAAAGCTGCTTAGAAGTTTCTCACTCTGTTTATCCGATTATAATAGTCCAGTATTATATTTATACCATAGGGTGTATTTCAAATAAAAGTAAAGACTGTGAAAAATGGAAAGATAAAATATTGCAAACTAATTAAATTTGTCAAGTAACATGGAAAAGTTTATATATCCAAGAAATCTGCAATTTTGAGTACCCATATTAGGGATTTTTTAAATAATGCTCCTGATGAATTTCATGTAAATTGTTTAAATTGAAAGTTGTTGAGTTTGAAATTGCAGGAGCCTGTTGAATTTGTGAAATCAGCAAGATAACATTAGATGATATAGAAGATTTCAGAACGTTACTAATTGTGCAACTTACAATAATTAAGCAAACAAAGAATTATCTAAACCATTACGTGTAACTCGACATGAACACGACATGACACGACTTTTGATGGCAGCTCGCATTGATTCGTTTTTGTACGACTTCCCTGCGACTTCCGCCAAAGTGCCCGCGAAATCGATATGCAACCTTATTTTGTTGAAGTTTTAGCAGTTCTGCCACGAAAATTATCGTTCATTCCTGATTACTCTTAAAAATTACATTAAAAAAACGTCGCGATAATTCATCATATTCATTCTATTCAATACGAACGTTTTCATTGACATTAATACCAAATTCGACATTAATACCAAATTCATATCATAAAATTTATTTCGTTTGGTTTGCTTCCGACATCAGCCAATCAAATTTTAGACAGAGAACCGGATATTAGCGGTTCTTTTTAAATATAAATCTTGATCTAATACCTCAATAAAGTAGGTAAATGTTGAATTCATTGTGTGATTAATTGTATTAAAATACTGTATATCGCTCTTTTACTTACTTTTATTTCTTAAAAACTCGGCATTATCTCCAATTCGAACACTACAAGAAAAATATCCATGTATAACATCGTGTCGATCGTGTATTGCGTGTCGCTATATAAATAAATATGGGCGTTTATGTAATACACGTTATCATACTTACGCTTTGTGTTGAACGTATTCCAGTCTTGTTTTCTTAATCGAAATCATATACCGTCATATACTATCCTCATTGCACATTTTAGCACTAAATTGTCAAACAGGAATCAAGACAATTGACAATATCAATCACTGTCATTCTAATCAATTCTAATTCTAAATAAAGCCATGTAAATAAGGTTTTATAGAACCTCTTGTTTTGGGTATATAATCAGAATTAACTGGAGAAGCATAGGAAAAGCGGTTGTCCTAGATTTTATGCAATATAGTCATATGCACTTATTTGTATATGCGGTGTAACCAATGCATTTTGGAAGTAATTTTTTTTAATACTAGATGGCATCTTTGTAGTATTAGTAGTGTCAGTTGTCTGTAATACTGTAACGAACATTTAGGTTTACTAATATCTATCAGATGGCGGTAGATGATATTGACATAAATGGAATTGTTTGTGGTTTTATCCTACCTATATAATTTAAATAGTTTCTAATTTATGATTTCTAATTGCCAATTTGATTAACATTAGCTTATTAGCAAACTAAATGTATGACACTTTCAGTTTTAATAGTTTTGATGGTTCATCGTGACGCTAAACCATACGATGATCTGAACTGGAGTGTTTGAATTTTAAATTTGTGTGGAATAATATTAATAAATCCCAAGCACTGCTGTAGAGTTTTAATCGATATATTCAACGATATGCGGAAACATTAATAATAAAATAATTCAAATATCCAGTACGCATGAGTATACCTACATACATATGTATGCATGCTGAATGCAGCACTAAGCACTAGGTTCTACCAAATGCAATGCGAGATAAGCTAATTAATTGGTTGTGGTAAACAACACCGTGGATATGTACTCTTATTTTTAAAGTCTAAAATTCTCTGGTAGTTATTTGTACATTCAAGGTAGTTATTGTCTTCTCTTCTATTAAAAATTAACATAATATTTTAGCTTTCGCTATACATATATGCACGAGTTAACACAATTTTTCACTTATGCAAAGGAATGCAAAGTGCATATCGTTGTTCTTTCATAGTATCCTGAAGCGCCTGAGTTAACCGACAGATAAAATTGCCGAAGAAAAATATATTCCTAGTCGATGAAGAACTGCACGAGTAAAGAAAAATATTCATTTAACCGATGTATCAAAAAGCCTTCTTATGGACAAAAAAATATGTACATACAAGGTTATTATAAAGTAAAGGATATATGCACATATCTTAAAGTATTATAACTTTTTGACAAATTATGCTAATAACAAAAAATATCTGAAGGGCAATTGCTTAAATGTGATTATACAGATTTCGCACTGTAAGGGGTTTTTGAGAAAGGCCCTGTGAAATGAAAGCCTACCACAATTTGATACAAAAATTTGAAAGAAGAGGGTCTATAACTGACCTATCAAGATCAGGAAGACCAAGTTGCAGAGGTTCTTCATGAACATCTGGACAAAGTAAGAAGTAATCCACTAGCAATCAGCGGTGCAAATGCGATATCCAAGGGATTGCAGGTGGTGTATACCACCACCAAACTCATGGCCACCAAGATCTTCGGATCTTAACCTAGCGGATTGCGGGCTGTGGGGTAGTGTTTAGAAGGCGACCAACAACGCCATAAGAATTAAAAGACAATATTACGGGGTAAATTGGTGTAATTCAACCAGAAATGTTACGGAATGCTGTGTACTTGTGTACAATTTGGAGCAATAAAGTTGGTAATTTTACGATAACAAAATGGAGATCATATGCTGTAATTAATTTTGGGCATACTAAATTCCATTCTTTAAGGTAGTAGATTCCGTTTATTTACTTATTAACTTAATTTGTTAAAAAGTACTTAATTTGTTAAAAAGTTATAATAGCTATAGCATTGACAAATATAATAAAAGAATTCTATATTTTCCATGTGCTTTTAATGATGAAATCGGACCAATAGCTTGTGCTATTAGCCTAGTATACGATTTTTTAGACCAGATAGTTGTGTAAGTACACGTTTTAAATAATTACCTAAGGTAATATCAATTATTGAAATAAAATTAATGTTAATATATTAATTAAACACTTTAAATAAACAATTACAATTTATTTGTGCACATCTAGTGTATTACGTATTAATAATTAAACGCGTATTTATACATACCTTCCATTTTGCAGTTGCTACGGTCTTAATCTTAAAGTAGGAAATTCCACAAATTGAGCTGATAGAATGCACCAAGCAAACTGTTTTCATAAACAACACATATGGTATTACAGCAATGATGTCGTGGCGATTTAATAAATGTAATATCCCCAAATATTATTTAACATGATTGCTTCCACAAAACTATAATATTCAATTCCTAGTTTAAGTACTGCAAATTACATATATGTATTTAACATTTAGAAAGTCCATTTAAGTAGAGTGGGGTTAATTTACACAATTACCCCATAATATGTTTAGATATAAGAGAAATTATTATTGTATAGCTATTTAGTTATGATAATAAAATTAATTACAAGAGATAGTATTAATTACTGATATTAGTCTTATCGTCAGGAAAATAAGACAACATTTTTAAAACAAATAATAAGCGCTGAAGTCCAATTCTATCAATTGTGTTTTTAAGACTTTTGAATTATTTGTTTGCAATAAGTAGGTACCACAATTTATAAAGATAATCTTTCTTTGAAAGTTCTTGAAATCAAGTAATTTGAAAGCTTTACTCTCTGGCATGGTTCCAAAGGTATTGATTCGAAACGCTAGCTTAAATGCAGAAAATGTAGATACCTTAGACAGAGTGAAATTATCAGGTTATTTGTACGTATACGTACCAATAAATAGTTTTGGATTTATCTATAGAGAAGAGCTATTTGCGTTACCGACTGTTTATTTGTCTGCTGAGTTCATTGCTGGCGGATGTTATTTCCAGAAATGTAGGTGAATATATTATGTCAGATTGCAATACTGTTATATTATATCCCCAAAGTATGTGTGTGTGTTGAACGTATTTTATTCTGGTATTAATCTTATTTTGCTAATATTTTTTTTGCCACTTCTATGTCAATTAAATGTTGATTCGATTAAATGATGTACACCTTCCGTCAGAATTAATGTCGTTTTCTATAGCGCAGTGTTTATCAAAACTGCTCACCGTTTGACCAAGTACGTCTTCGGTCGGCATCGGTTTCTGTAAGCAGGAGATTTATTGGGGTATTAGTATTTAAAACACAGGACAATTGTGTGGATTAGGTACGAGAATTGCAATTATGTGTTGAAAATGTATACATATACCGATATAAATATATAAAAGGTTATCATACATAGGTTACTCTAATTTGCAGATGTCATTTTAAAATACTGTTAATACACGAAATTTAAATGCAACAGTGGAAAGCATCGTTTTTATTGATTATTATATTATATATAAAGAACAATTAATAATAAACACGGACATTTGTTAGAAGACTGCAGCTACACGCTCAATTAGCGAGACTATTAGGGTTACGAAATTTATTAAACTTACACTAATTAGGCACTACCATGCAGATATATGGATCATTATTCATCATTATTATTCGATTACATTAATTTTTTTAAATATTTTATAAATAAATAATTAATTTTTGTGTTTCTTTAACTTTTATTTTATTGTTGTCTCCAAGTAAGCATGTCCCTTTACTTAAATAAATAATATAATGAAACCAAATATTTATATTATCTTCTTACCAACAACAGTTTTATTACAATGGTAATAGTTATTGGTAAACGTTTTTAAAATCGCCATCGAAACATTAATATTGTTGATAAAGCATCCCAAGAATTAATTTCTTTTGAAGCTACATATATACAGGATGTCCCAGCTTTTAGTTTAGCGGCATTATCTACGTTCACTGTACAGTTATCAAAAAAAATTTTAATAGAAGTTACTTGATATCATATTGTGTCAAAAATGATATATGCAGTATTTTATTTGCTCGTGACCTCGGAGGAGATTTCAAGGTCAACTTTGATTTTTTAATGGGAAACATGAATTTTTAATATTGCATGTTATTAGTCAAAAGTTAGCAAACAACTTTTGTTTGATACACTTTTTTGATTTCTTGATCGAGAAAATATTTAGACAACTTTATTTAAAAAATATGATTTGATGCAACAGCCAGTAGGTTTGGTTTGGTACCACTGCATTTTGACAACTCGACTGTCTAAAGTGAATCTTTTTATCATGATTTTTCGATAATAAAAATTAAAATAGCAATAAAAATCAGGTGTAAAATTTTTACTTCACTAGGGCGGCAAAATCAATCTACTGGTTCGTTAGTTGACAGGTAATGTTTTGTTTGCAGTTGACAAGGCCAAAGAAACAGTTTTAAAAATTGCCCGTGTTAATGCGACTTACGTTGGTACAGTGATATTGCGAACTTGTCAAAACACAAACGCGTCAAACTTGTCGCCTCTTGATTTTTTCATGTGGAGTTATTTAAAGGAATTAGTGTGCGGTCGGTAAACCTCGATGATCCGAAAAATCGAATTCGCATAGGATGCCGAGCTGGTTGAGCCCAAATTGAACATTTATAAGATTACACACTTATAATTATTGATTATTTTTTTTTTT
>SMLS01018481.1:0-12816 GCA_004785975.1 Popillia japonica | reverse complement strand
CTGTCAAACTGGTAAGAAATAGATAATTGCTAATTAAACATTGAATCAGTAAAAATCTAGTCGTTTTTATGTTTAAAAACTTTCAATTGCTCTCAAAAATCCTCCAACTCCTTTGATAATTTGACAGCTGTTGCATGTTTGGAGATATACAATTACTATATTATTGTAATAACTCCCGTGCGACTTAATAACCGTCCATTTGACCTCCCAACATGGGGATGGAGCAATCCTACTAACACACACACGCACAGGAAGAGGAGAAGGTCCTTATTTCGAAATTCTATTACGCCATGGCAATGGTGAAGCTCTCGTAAGATGCATGGAGTGACAACGCCTAAACGTTTTATTTGACGCAAAGTAGCGTGATATGTTCAGATTGGCAGCCTGGGGGAAGGAATACAACTTCGACTAATGATTTGTATCGTCCAATAGTAAGGACAGACTTTTGGCAATCGTGAGGTCGGTTCTCACAGATTTTCCTCATAACCAACATCGCCCACTCATTATTGAGGTTGGTGTCCAGATTGTTCTGATCAAGTCCACTCTAAGACCAAGAAGGCTGACTGGCCTTCGCTCACAGAGACTCTGGAAAAGCGTTTGGGATGGGGCATCAATCCCAAACGCAAAAGCAGAAAAGAAGTGGTCTAAGAACGGACTTCAAGACATTGAGGCGAAAAGCTTGATCTTGGGAGGGTCTACGACTATCATCAAAGCCTCAATATCGTTGCCTCCCACATATGTATGGATAACATCTCGAGCATATAGAGACCACACAGATATAGCGAGGATTTACTTCATTGAAATCTGGAGCTACGAACAACCCATTTCCAGAAAATTTTTTCAGTGATGCCATCTCCCAAACCTTCAAATATCTGAAAACTGGAAAAGCTTCAGAATTTGGTGGCACCCACCTGGAGCCATACCGTAATCGGCCAAAACATCATGGGATCAGTGAAGTTTGGGTATGCCGATGGCTGGGTCTTCTCTACAAGAAGCATATCACTGGAAGAGTTAACCGGCGAGATTAACACCATGGGAAAGTATTTCCCAAAGTGGAGACTGCAACCAAATGTTGTGTTTTAACAGCAGACTAAACATCGTATTTGAGAATACCCATTTATCCACTATAAAACAACAACCTTAAAAATTTGGGCGTAACCTTTGATAGAACTATATGCTTTAGAGGACAGGACACCTTTCGTGGAGTTCCTCAGGGTCTATCCTCCCAGATGAGGCCAGTCGCCGTCATGACTAGCTGGAAACAATGCACCAGAACGAAAAGAAGCTGGATGTTAGGAGCTGGGAGAAGCCAGCAACTTACAGGAGGAGTCCTCATTACTACTTCCCACTTAATTTATTTGCTTCCTTAAAAATCCTCGCAGAATCCCATCAACTAACCAACCAGGAATTTTCAGAATCCCTCGCCGAGTCTCCAAACGACATTAAAAATTTCCTCGCGCAAAATTTAAATTTTACTGCCATGTCAAACTAAGTACACGACAAATTACGGCGGAAAAACTCTCAACATCTAAAACACTGCAATTCCGCAGTAAATACACCATCGTGCACGTCGTGGAAAATTAGAATTTCCTCCTTTAACCAAGCGCAGCTATAACACGTGCCTGCACACACATCCCTGCATATAATGCATACACGAAAAAGGATGTACAAATCTCCATGTGGCAGTTACAGTCGTCGTAGCGGAGCCACTCGCGGAAAATTTCTCTTGTTTGTTTTCGGCGAAATGCAAATGTTTATTTAATAAACGTAATATAACGCGCCGGGGGATCCCTCGGTAAATTTTTTTTTACGTTACATCAGATTGCGGTTTAATTTTCTTGCACTGTCAGGACTGTGGGGAAGAGTATGTGCTTCTGCTAGTTTCCTGGTGGTTGCGGTATCAGATGCAGTCCATCCGGACCGCAGATAGTTACGGTTGTTCTCCCTCTCCGTCTCCCCATCTCTCCTTCTCCCTCTCGGTAATGCTTGTGTTCGTCGGTGTGTATTCACAGATTTAATTGCATTTCCATACTTCGCGTTAGCTTGCGGCCAACTACGGTTACGTTCTGCTGTTGCGTCGCTAAAGCTGATGAAATAGTTTGTGTTTCATTGTAGCAAAAAGCGGAATGGCTGTGCATTGTAAGCTAAAACGGTCAATGCGGTGAGTTATAAGGACGAATGGGGGTTTAATGTTTTCCACCGATATGTCGGATTCTTTCAAGTTGAAACGTTGATTTATTGGTGTACGATGTACGGGTAGAATTACCGTTTTATTATTTATTCGAAGTTGCACGTTTGTATGAGAAGTTGTGTATGTGTGTGTGTGCAATTTTTCTCTGAGTGGTTTGGAAAGCTTATTAGTCCTTCATCCATTAAGGCAGAATCCTTGCTAGATCTTAACAAGTGACACCCCAGCACCATCACAGCTTTATTGACCAGCCACAAGAAGATTGGCAAATTGGATAAACTCCCAATTATCATCCAAATCCCAGATGCTGACAAATAGGGTGTTTGGTATTGTTCCATTCTGTGGTGTAGCTAAAAGCAATATCAGAACCCATCTCCAACAGTGGAAGACTATCAAAAGACTTCACACTAGGTTAATAGTACACCACTAGACGAAATTCTTGCTGGACCTAAACAGGTAGGTCCTCATCACAATCACGGCTTTATTTCTCGGGCATTTCTCTTTTACCTGTGGCCACCTCAAGAAAATCGGCAAACTGGACAATGATAAATATCAATGTTGGAATAGAGTAAAAGTAGCTGCATGGAGGATGCAATCATAACCCCAAAGAAGATACTGGGCTTCTTCAGAATGTCCCAACAGCGACTTACGTAGATTTTCACCCATTTTAGAGACTCGCAGCAGACTCTCAAGGAATATACCTCTCATAGGACCAAAAACATCAACGAAAGTTTATTACTTTTTCAACCATTAACGCAGAATTCTTGCTGGATCTTAAAAAGTGGTACCCCAATCCCATCACAGCTTTATTGAGTAGCTACAATTGTCTACATAAGGTACCACGTCAATAAGATCTGATTCTGATATATAGGCTGTCTCGTATTATTATGCCCTAACTTTGGGAGCATATGGTGGACTTGCTCTCCTCCTTGTTGAATACAAGCTCGTGCTCGTATTCCAACTGAAGAAGTGGCAGCCTTCATTTCATGGGAGTTATATTTTATTTGCTGTGCAGCTTAATAATTCTGCTCAGGTGCTCCAAGAATTCTGCTTGGGTGACTTAAACTTGGGCGTATACTAAACCTTTTATTCATTCCCCAAGAATAAAAGTCCAAAGAATTATGATCTGGGCATCTAGATGGCCATGCAACAGGAGCTCCTCTCACCAATCTAGTGTGGACAATTCAGAAATGTGATGGTGACCATCCACTTAGATCCACATGTATCTTCTCATGTTCCAGGATTGTCAGCGAAACTGGCTATGGGCTTATATCCTTACCATTTCTCTGACACAGTGATGTACAGTAATTGTTTCTGCCTGAACGACTTCACTTTCCTTCCATAGGCTTAGATTGATTTCAGGTTTTATTTCCTGCACCCCGAGCCATATCATTTTTTTTTAAGTTGTATTTTGGAACCATGATGTCTGTAGGTGTTCTTTAATCAACTTCCGATGTATTCCACCATAAATTTGTGGTTCTCTTTGTATTTATGGGTATATCTAGTGGTGTCAGGTTCAATAAGATTTTCATGGTCGATGTTAGAATGATTCTCATCATGCCTGTGAAGCACAAGCATGTTAGATTTCGAAGATCGTTGTTGGAGTCTTATTGCTCTGGCCTGTTGGGTCGTTGGCCACCGGACCAGTAATCTGTAGGTTATACTAAGCCTCATCATCCTTGTATATAACCATAGTCATCGTTAGTTTCCACTTTTTTCCACACACAGTTTTCCGCATTTGCCGATAATGGCTATTGATAGCCATTTATTAGTTATTTTTTGGATGGGTGTGTTTTTAATCGAGGATAACGCCCAAGTACTTTGCTCTTTTGGTTCTTTGGTTAAGCTCCCTTAGATCTTTATTTTTTGTAAATGTGACAATTCATATCTTCATGGCATTGATAGATTTTCTTGGTTGGACCAATTGTTCAACGTCATCTAATAGGTTTAGCTACAGCAGAGGCAACAGTATTTTTCCCTGTAGACGCAAAAAGAGCAACGCCAGAATTAGCTTCTTATATCCAAGAAATGTATAGTCTGATGCGTTTTCTATCGTCAGTAGAAAGTCCACCATGAATAAGTACCTACAATGCAAATATTTGATTAACGATTACGTGAGTGGGTATATACCAAGACACTGGGGATGTTTGAGTAATGAAACCCCTGATGACTTTGCAGAGGAAGGTGATAGCTATGGTGTAGCTAAAAGCCATGCCATAGATCAATGTTCCAAAAAGTAAGGCAATCAAGGAGTTTTATTATTTTCTTAGCCACTAACGCAAAATTCCTGCTAGACTTTAACGAAACTGATCTCAGCATAATCGTGGCTTCAGTTACTGGTCACGGCCCTCTAAGGAACCACTTGCAAAAGAAGATGGCAAAATGGGCAATGATAAATATCATTTCTGGAAGATAGAGGAACGACAAAACTGCATAGGTGGGTGCAAGAGGGTGGCCCACCAGAAGCAATACCACTTCGAGCAAGCTTGATACTCTGTTGGGAATAAAAACTTTAGTTTAATGCCCAGTCTAATCTCCTAATTATTTTCACCAATTATAGTGACTCCCACGGTTTTCCTGTCTTTACCCAGCAGCTCTCTAATGAATTCAAGCTTCTGTTCTTCTAGGAACTCATCTTTTGGCTGTCTTTGGCCTAGTGATCTCTGCAACCATGCAGTGGACTTGCTATGTGTCCATTCGTTGATGGACTTTTTGATTTGTGGTGTGGTAGTGCTGAAGGATGGGCCAGACTTGACGAATTACCTTGACGAATCTTATCTGGCCAGATCGTCTGCCGCCTCATTTCCCTTCACACCCTTGTGCTGCAAAAACCCAGGCCAACGTTAGTTTACTATTAGGAGCCCACCCCCTTTAAGGCATTTACGCAATCCCAAACCAGTTTGGAGCCAACACTTCTTGAAGTGATATACACCTAACTTAGGAACAGAAGCTTATCTATGAGACCTCAGGAGAAGCGCATACAAAGAAGTTAAGAGCAGAAGCACCACGCTCTATAAGTGGATCATCTGAGAAACGTCGGGTTTTTGGTGGGGATAAGATCTATACTATGGTCTTATCACTAATGGTGCGTTTAAGCATTTCCTCACTTAAGACAGCAGCGCAGTATGCATATGCGAGGAAGTTTAAACAAAATTATGATGGGGCTACGCCTTGTCTTTCTCAGTGAATATAATATGTGATTATTTCTGGCTTATTGCTTCCAGGATCTGTACCTCGATAATGATGCATCGATCATACTAAAATGACGGATTTAGTTTTCTTTGGAACTTGACCAACCAATCTTTGTTCTGATGGTATCTTTTTCTCTTCATCAGAGAAACCAATTTTGTCCGAGCCTCTTCCCGTATAGGTTTATTAGGTTTATTCGACACATACATTCAGAATCTACCTTTTGTTCTAAAGCCAACAAGCACTTCATCTCACCCAAATATTCGCATCATATGGAGATATCAAAGATTTAATTAATTGGTCCTACTGAGGTCTTCTTTACTAGCTCCAAAACTAAGGCAATTAAAAAATTTTGTTATTTTCTTAGCCATCAATGGAAAATCAATCTTGGCTTCACTTATTGGCCACGGTCCTCTAAGGAACCACTTCAAAAAGAAGATGGCAAAATGGGGAATGGTAAATATCATTTCTGGGAGATAGAGAAACGACAGAACTGCATAGGGGGGTGCAAGGGAGTAGCCCACCAGAAGCAATACGACTTCGAGGAGGAGCATTTGAAACTGGCTGATGTTATGGTAGAAGCTTGGTAGTCTTTTGGGAATAAAAGCTTAGGATTAATGCCCAGTCTAATCTACCAATTATAGTGACTCCCACCTGCCTATCCTTGGCTAAATATCAAAATCGAATACTCTGTGTGGAACACCCTGTATAGCTGTTTGATTAAATTGAAGTAAAAGAAAAATTGGTGGAAAAGTTAGCGTACACATATGAAGGGTAGAATTATACTCCCCCTTGAAGTAAACATCGTTAATTTTATTGTTATTCTCGGTATTATGGCGAATTATTTCCTGTTTTTAAAGATACAAAAACAGTAGCACATAAAACAAGACGAAAGACGCATAAATTAAAAGCGATAGCATCCGGTCTGGATAACAAGCAAACAAGACCGTGTATTAACCCTGCCCCAACCTACATACATACACACATCTACGTACTACATACATACATACACACGTATTTCTCGTAATAGCAAGTTAACGTCGCAGTACAACCCAATAATCCTCGTATTCGTATTAGTCTGAAGTATTTAACCGGGACGGCGAAATTATGCACGTGGCCTTTTCGGGATCTCGTATATTACGAAACGTACACACACACGACCCACGCCCTCACTCACTTTTCCCTTTGTACGGGTACGTATGTATGTACCTAAGTGTAACATATGATGTTTATACACACCGTTGGTTGGCTGCTCCGACTCCATATACTAATGTAACGAAGCCAATAAAACCTCGCAATATCGCTACATTCGCCGTCATCGTGCAAGGACTCTCTGCTCGGGCTTATATGGTAATCTGATGCGATTCCGCGCACGGAGTTTTATTATGAATATGTAATTCGTAACCGGAATTGTCGTATATTATGTCGGATGAGGAGATGGTAGATTTCCCAACTCTCTAGCATACACGGACCGTTAAACGCTGCATTGATTTATTGCGTATTTATTGGAGGAATGAGGTATATACCTATGTGTCTTGGCCTTCTGAATGAAGCCTGGCTAGGGAATTACCGCAGCGAATCTTGATACCTTTCACTGGAGCTTCTTCCATGTGAGTAACGCATCTTCTTACAACCTCCCAAGCACAGGGCTAAATTGAACCTATCGCAGGATTGTGCAGCCAACTTCTTCATTCTCAGCATCGTCATTAACGCTGTATCGAAACGATTCCCAAGACTCTGGAAGAAAAACCATACAAAAACCTGAGAAAAACGATTTTTGTGGTGCTCACCTCCCTCTACTTTTGAGAATGGTAGTTTTGAAAAGTATTCCAGTTTGTTCTAGTTGTTCTTAAAATTTTTCCAAACTCTTAAGATGTGCAGTTCATGAAATAATTCGTAGGGGTGGCACCACATTCCCATTAATCTTAGAAGGCACTCTCTAACGTTACCCTCTTTATGAGGCTTTCGTCCTTGGTAGCGGCTCCTTAATGTAGCTATGCGCTGTGCCAAGCATTAAAAACTTTGTCCCTATAGGCATAACAAGAGCAAATCCACAATTAGATTCATATATCCAAGAAATGTATGCTATGATGCGTTTTCCATTGTCAGTAGCAAGTCTAGCATAACTAAGTACATATTGTAATGAATTCCGTTCGCGGCAAGAGAAACAATTTTTCGTTAGAAGATATTTTCATTTATTTTGACCAAATTTTTATTTAATTTAAAATTGTTTTCCTGCATTTGTAAAGATATCTACATAACTTTTGAACTAACCTGTATATGTCCAGTTTTGATATGCTATGTATATTTTCACCATGTTTTTGCTTGTGATGTCATGCCACAAAAAGGTACTGGCCAGGATATATAAAGGCCGCGTTTTAATGTTAAATTAGACTTGCTTTCCAGCTCTCTTCCCTTTCCTACCTGACTGCCGGGGCCGATTGAGTTGGCCAGCAGATTCTGACCGTTGGGTGAGCCGAAGCTTTGTTGGCCCCAGATGTTCTGCGGTACGTGTCGAGTTTTCGTTGGCCACTGCAGAACCATCCAGACCCTGGCCGTTGGGTGAGCCGAAGCTTTGTTCGCCCCAAATGTTCTGTGGTACGTGTCGAGTTTTCGTTGGCCACTGCAGAACCATCCAGACCCTGACCGTTGGGTGAGCCGAAGCTTTGTTGGCCCCAAAGTGTTCTGTGGTACGTGTCAAGTTTTCGTTGGCTACTGCAGAACCATCACCGTTCCGTTCGTGGGGTGTGCCGAGCTTACGTTGGCCCCTGCGTTTGTTTCCTCCGGTGAGGTGTCGAGAGTAGACCCGCACATGTATACCGTTAGCTTGCGTATGACTATCAACATAGTTAATGTTTAATCGATTGATTTTTAACTATTTATCGGAATTTACCTGGGTTGTACCTTACGTGAGCATTACTTGTACCTTTTTCATTGCTATTATTGTATATAGAGACATCATACCGTTTTGTAATATATCTGTTGCTCGAGCATTCCGTGTGGTGAGCCACCTGTTTTATTGCTCGTGTAATTTGTATATATTTCACTTCTATCACCTGTGTACGAACAAGAATTTCTTTCTTTTGCCTCCAGTATTATTGTATAAACCCCTTGTTTTGCTATTCTTGCATTCTGTAGACATTTCGTTTGATTTCTATTACCTGTATACGTAAAAGAATTTGTTTTATTTTGGACCTGTAAATAAATGTACATATGTGAGTATTGGAATCCTGCCTGTGCCCTGTTTTATTTCTTCATGCTACCCCGAGGATAAAATTCGTTAATTTTGCAAACGGGCATAACCTGTATTTAGTTAGATAATTAACAAATGACAGACTCAGCGCAGCACGCCATCTAGTGAGCATCGTCGCAGTCTAGTTAGAGTCGGACGCGATACACAGTGATTAGAGATCCGCACGTTAGTTTAGTAGTATTTGTTACTGTCACTGTTATTTGATGTTTTCAGTAGTAATATCCCTAGGACAGTGATAATCACCAAATAATTTTATTAGTTTCCGAGAGCACATTGCTTGGTAACATCCCGACGCCGTAGGCGGAGGGATGTTACCTAAAGAAACGTGCTCGAGGCGAGCGATAACATTCCGGGGTAGTTATCAGTATAATCAAATGTTGATTGGATATCCTGATACATGTGACATAAAAGGATTAATTTTGATTGGTCGAAAATTGAATCCAAAAATTTTCTATTTAATTATCTATGTATATTCCCGGAATCCCGAAAGTACCGTTGTAATATGTTGCAAAAAATTCTTTAACAGTTAGGTGAATGGGTACCAGGACACTGGGGATATTTGAGTAAAGAAACTACTGATGACTTTGCAAAGGAAGGGGATTCGCTTGATCAGAATTATTGACACTATAGTTATGGTGGATCAATGTTACTACTAAGGCAATCAAGAAAGTGCCACCAATGCAAAATTACTGCTAGACCTTAACAAGACTGATCTCAGCACAATCTTGGCTTCAGTTACTGCCGACAACCCCTTAAGGAACCACTTCGACAGGAAGATGCAAAATGGGCCATGGTAAATATCATTTCTGGAACATAGAGAAATGACAGAACTGCCTGGGGGGTGCTGCAGAACTGCGGGGTGATTTTTGTGCTACTCTCTTCCCTCTACTTTTGAAAATGCTAGTTTTGAAAATTATTCCAGTTTGCTGCTCTTAAAATTTTTCCAAACTCTTAGGATTGGTAGTTCATGAAATAATTCGTTGGGGTGACACCAGAGGCCTCTTTCACCGCGACCTTCCAGGTCTATTGTGATCCCCATTAATCCCATTAATCTAACTTTACTTTCTTTATGACACTTTCGTTCTTCAGAGCGGCTCCTTAATGTAGCTAGGCGCTGTGGGGTTCCCTGTGCCCAGCATTAGAAGCTTTGTCCATGCTAGGCCTTCACAATGACACAACATATGGACTGGGGTTTCTTCCTTCTCCTTGCAGAATCTGCAGGTAGCATCTTCCGCTAGGCCTATCCGTTTCTCTACGCCTACTATTATTTTGACGGTTTTCCTGTCTTTACCCAACAGATCTCTAGGGAATTCTGGTTTCTGCTCTTTTAGGAGCTCTTTTGCCTGATGATCTCTGTCACCATTCCCTGAACTTGCTGTGTCCATTCGTTGATGGACTTTCTGATTTGTGATTTGGTGTTGCGAGAAGATGGGCAGAAGCAATACTACCTCTAGGAGGAGCATCTGAAATTGGCTGATATTATGGTTGAAGCTGGGCTTCTTCAGAAGCTTGGTAGTCTGTTGGGAATAAAACCTTAGGATTAATGCCCAGTCTAATCCACCATGAATAAGTACATACGATGCAAAAAATTCATTAACAATTACGTGAAAGGGTACCAAGCCACTGGGGATGTTTGAGTAATGAAACCCCTGATGACTTTGCAAAGAAAGGTGATTGCTATGGTGTAGCTAAAAGCCATGTCATAGATCAATGTTCCAAAAAATAAGGCAATCAAGGAGTTTTGTTATTTTCTTAGCCACTAATGCAAAATATCTGTTAGACCTTAATAAGACTGATCTCAGCATAATCTTGGCTTCAGCTACTGGCCACGGCCCCCTAAAGAACAACTTGCAAAAGAAGATGGCAAAATGGGCAATGATAAATATCATTTCTGGAAGATAGAGAAACGACAAAACTGCATAGGGAGGTGCAAGGGGGTGGCCCACCAGAAGCAATACCACTTCGAGCAAGCTTGATACTCTGTTGGGAATAAAAACTTTGGATTAATTCCCAGTCTAATCTCCTAATTATTTTCACCAATTATAGTGACTCCCGCGGTTTTCCTGTCTTTACCCAGCAGCCCTCTAATGAATTCAAGCTTCTGTTCTTCTAGGAACTCATCTTTTGACTGTCTTTGGCCTAGTGATCCCTGCAACCATGCAGTGGACTTGCTATGTGTCCATTCGTTGATGGACTTTTTGATTTGTGGTGTGGTAGTGCTGAAGGATGGGCCAGACTTCACGAATTACCTTGACGAATCTTATCTGGCCGGATCGTCTGCCGCCTCATTTCCCTTCACACCCTTGTGCTGCAAAAACCCAGGCCAAAGTTAGTTTACTATTAGGAGCCCACCCCGTTTAAGGCATTTACGCAATCCCAAACCAGTTTGGAGTCAACACTTCTTGAAGTAATATACAGCTAACTTAGGAATAGAAACTTATCTATGAGACCTCAGGAGAAGCGCATACAAAGAAGTTAAGAGCAGAAGCACCACGCTCTATAAGTGGATCATCTGAGTAACGTAAGTTTTTTGGTGGGGGTAAGATCCATACTATGGTCTTATCACTAATGGTGCGTTTAGGCATTTCCTCACTGAAGACAGCAGCACAATATACATATGCGAGGTAGTTTAAACATAATTGTGATTGGGCTACGTCTTGTCTTTCTCATTGGATATAATATGTGATTATTTCGGGCTTATTGCTTCCAGGATCTGTACCTCGATAATGATGCATCGATCATACTAAAATGACGGATTTAGTTTTCTTTGGAACTTGACCAACCAATCTTTCTTCTGATGGTATCTTTTTCTCTTCATCAGAGAAACCAATTTTGTCCGAGCCTCTTCCCGTATAGGTTTATTAGGTTTATTCGAGACATACATTCAGAATCTACCTTTTGTTCTAAAGCCAACAAGCACCCCGCCCAAATGCTCGCATCAGATGGATATATCGAAAATTTAATTACTTGGTGGTAGTGAGTCCTCCTTTACTTATTATGGCCTAGCTGCGGGCTGGTCTAACCCAAGCCTCACCCAAAACTGAAAAACCTTTCCTCCACTAATTACACATCTAAAGATTTACCTTCGGTTCAACCGACTACTGCGGAAAATTCAACCTCCTGATAGGAAGCAAGACTATGGCTTTGAGTTATATTTTCATTTTACAAGCCATAATTGCTCAAACGAAGCTCACGTGTTGAAACTGAAACATCAATTTATATAAAAGGCATTGCGGACAAATTACTTCTTCATGAAACTTAACACCTTCCACTTTCCAGACGTATTTATCTACTCCGTACGTATGCACATAGAGACATACATGTACATATCTGTATTGTACCAGGCTTGCAACTGCTCGGATGTATTCCACTTGAATTCGTGCACTTCGGCATTACAAAACTTCACTCTCGAGTGTGTCTGACAAAACAAGCGATAAATCTAAATTCGATGAAAGCAAAGAGCTTTTGTTTCACACAGCTGCACCCCATTGCAACAACACATCAGGGCGTGCGGTGCATGTGGTCGTGCGAAAAAGGGTAAAACGGTTGCGTACGTGGAATCGTACTCGCACACACCGTTTTCAGAGAATATTATATTCGTACGTTCGGGACTTGAGCATTACCGCTGCGAGTATTCCGCCTTGGCAATTGGAGAAATGTCAGCGTATGTAGGTACCTGCTAGAGTGCGCGGGGGTAAGGCGGATAAAGTGGAGAAGTTTTCAAAATGCCGCTTTCCCGTTCGGTAAGTGTGAATTTATGCATCCGCGGCGGAATGCTGGGAATACCTCGAGGTGCTCTATCGTAATTTAGACAATATGCACAGTTCGACTGCGTTGTCATATTATTATTGCGCTCGAATAACAAATTCAAATGTTGGAATTTGCATTTACATTTTAGTGAAGTCACATTTACTCCGCTTGTTTCGCTTAACAGGTCGTATTGTTTCCGCGACTGGGAATTGTATGTTCCGTTATGTCGGTACACTCTTGGTAGGGAGATAATGCACCCGACATAACGTAGCGTAACGTTCAGAAGTTAAAATAATTTTAATCCGATTCGATCTGTGGGGGATTATACGCATAGACACCGCTGGTGGTGGTAGCGGCGGCGGAGTCGGCGCATCCACCCAGTGCTTGGCGCCCCTTAATAAATATTCATATTACAGTTTCGCTATACATAATTAAA
>SMLS01018480.1:0-11105 GCA_004785975.1 Popillia japonica | reverse complement strand
TATCCAACAAGATTCTATCTTGAATCAGATATAAATTTCTTTATTAACCTGAATATTTTACGGAAAGATGGATTCGGCCGAACAATGCTTGATCAACATTTAAAAGGGCAGCAGAACAGAACTATACCTTCCTTGCTAAAAAGTTACGAAGTTCTCTATATTTTACTATTTAGTTTAGCGCCTGTATTTTTTATGTATTGGTTTTTTATTTTTGACAACATTCTTTTGGGTAACTATTTTTGCCTATTATTGATCTAATTTTGCTTAAATCCTTTTTCCTAAATTGAGGATGTGCTAATTTAATAGCCTGGTCAACTAAACTACTAATTACGCTTTTTTTTAATTTACGGAAATGTTTGAAAAGTAGTTTAAGTGTTTATTACTGCTAGTGTCTTTTATGCACCAGTTTGTTTTTATCCTTGTGTTATTATGTATTACATAAACATGTATAGAAGTTTGATTTTCTTTATCAAACCTAAATTTTAGTCTACTATGATAGGAATTAAATGTGCAGAAAACATATCAATTCTACCCACTTCCATGCAACATATGCAATCATCTATGTACATACTACTTGTAAAATTGAACATGACAATTTAATTTATTTGGAGCATCTTGCTCAAGTTTCTCCATTACTAAATTTGCTATTACAGTAGATAATGGGGAACCCATTGCAGCCCCAAAAATTTGTTTGTATATTTTGTCGAAAATAGAGAGAATTAAAGTAGTTTTGCAGCCAACATGAGATTATTTTTTTTGTCAATATGTATAATTTTTTCATTAAATTCTATTTTTTCTGTATTTGTGAATAATGATACTACATATACACTAATTAATTCATAATTGCGTGGTATCGAATTTTTGTTTATGAGTTTAATAAATTCTATTGATTTTTGTATAACCAATACCCTGGCCAGTTCAGAGGACAACGTTTACACACATTCGAACACTACGACTGTGTGAATTGTTACAAGAATGCATGCATTGAAGGTAGGGTAGTTATCCTTTAATATGTATGTGAAAGCTTTCTTCTGCCTCGAATACATATGCAACGATTAACTATTATATTGCCAAACTTGTACTATAAGTCTGTTAATTTCTGGAATCCGGTGATCGTGAAGATGAAGTGTGAGATTGGGGTATTACGTAGAAACGTTATAATGAGTAATAAAATGAAATTAAACTACGGGAGTTAAAGTTGCTAAATTAAATATGTATTCTCCAGTCGAACTACGGTAACAAGCTCGAAGTTCGTTAATAAATAAGCGGGTGTGTAAATTACATTGATTCCCTGAAAATTTAATCTTCATCCTTCCGCGATAGAAAATTTTTATTTTAAGAGTATGAAGTTTAAAATATGATACCTTAGTTACCATCAACATTGATTAAAAACTTGTCGATATATGTACAGCAAAACTTGCAACATACTAGATAATTGCTATACTATATTCTTATGTTGTAGGATGGTATACTCGGTTCACGATTCGACGATGTGCATGTCATGAACGGATTTTCGGAATCTCCAATACAGAAATAATAAAATATATATAGAAGTAAAATATGAACATAACTGCGAATGCGATTTTATGATGGTAGAGGCGTGCCATATAACTTTCTGTAATTTATCGTATTCTAGAATTCTTCACTTATGAATAGTAACCTAAAAACGTGAACAAGTCGATTTTTGTTACATTGTTGTGATGTCATTCATGACGTGCACGTCTTCGAATCCTGAACCACGGATATGTACTATCCTACTCGGCACTTCTGCGTTCTCCGTCATATGTCGTATGGACTGCTGGATATCTTTAAAGCTAAAACGTTTGCAAAGTAGTACATTAATGTATGCTTCAGTATCGTTCACCAGGTTCCGCCAATTACAATTGGCATTGGTTGGCAAAAATTTGTGTGCAGCTATAGATAGATTGAAGAAGGCCGTATTTCTGCATTTTTCACAGAATTTAGGAAAGTCCCGTTCTTGAAATCTCTTTCATTACCTTAAGAAGTATGTGGAATAGTCTACTTTTACTGGCCGCTTCCACAATGTTGCCGACGATATATGTATTTTGGAGAAAACAGCAGAGACTAAGCATGTGATTTGTTAAAGTAACAGACAACAGCGGCTTACCCAACAGGTACCCAAGTCAAGTAGTCATCCAAGTACAAGGATTAAAAATTACAATTAAGAAATGGCTTCACAATATAAGTCAATAATCCTCTTCAAATAAGCCTGCAATAGTTAGAAACAGATTTAAATCAATTTGAACTTTTGTTTCCGTAGACGAAAGACGTAGATCCGATCATAACATTGTCATACTACAAAAACTATCGTAGCACTTCTATCTAATAATTATAACGTAACACTTGTGAAGGTTCCGCTGTGAAACGAGTCGAGAGTATAGCGTATATAATATCTAGAAGAGTTCGTATCCAGGACGACTTCGAGAGTCCTTTAAACTCTCTGTGTCCCTGCAGCTTTGTGGATACAACAAGACGACACATACGCCTGAAGAAACCACCAAACACAACCTATAAAAACATCTGAAATGAACCGAGTACTTTTATCACATCGAAGCAGCTCAACAGAAATCTCACGAGAATGCACAGCATCTTCCTTACATTCGGTAGCCTACCATGTACACTGGACATCTCTTACCTCTTTAAGAACTAGAAAATGTGTACGTTCCAAGTAGATGATTCGGAGTTGCGCTACTGAATAAAAGCAGGACGGATGTTTGAAACTAAATTACAGGTTACAAATGTAATGCATTAGAATCGATTTCGAATCGGAAATTCATAAAAAAATAACAATATGACGGATACTTGGTTATTTTCAATCAACTATTTTTTACGAGTTAACATCAGCAATTGTCCTACTCTGATTTGTAACTATGTTATTGAAAAATAAGGACAAATTTCGTCGTCCGATCTTGAACTACTAAGAGCAAATTCGTGTACCACTCAGCAGTATTAAAAGATATACATATAAGATAAAGCGGACCAACATTGACGCAACATTGCCATATCTTTGAAATCAATCTCATATTACGGTCTCAATTAACCAACGGGATAAACGAGTTTATTAGTGAGATTTAACTACACTGCGCCACCTACTGACGAAGTCTAAAAGCTCTAGTGACATTTCTTTAAATTCAGTAGTGGCAGTAGTGGCGATAAGGTGAACAACTGAAGTTGTTGTGTTAAATGCAATATGAAAAACTGAAGATTGACTTTTTAGCAATAGTGGTAGGTAAGTAAATATTTATGATAGGATTGGTATTACTCTTCGGATCAAAATAAATAGGTTTTTAATGTATTAAGGGAAAACATTAAATGTAGGGTTTAGGTTATGTTTGACAGTGTCAGTGTTAAGCAGGAGGCTAAGATTGACCGTGTCAATATTACTCACAGATTTAAATTGACACTGTCAATGTTAGTTGAAGTGTAATATTGCCACTTCAATTCCAGTTACTAGATATGATATATAAGTACTAGTAGTAATAATTAATAAAAATAAAGAACCACAATTAATTGACATTTCATTGTTGTTACCCAAGAAAAAAACTTCAACTCGTTTTTCCAACGGCAAGGACTCCTTGTCTTGTTAAGTAATAATATATTTTCAGACGACTCGATCTAAGAGGCCTCGGCGACCAGGTGCTCGAAAATATAAATCATTTGATAATGATGCAATGCAAACAGCCATACAAGAAGTTACAAATGGTGAAAGCTACAAAGCTGTTTTTAAACACTTCATAGTTAACTGAACAACTCTGATGAATCACGTAAAGCAATTTAAATGTAAAGCCGTAGGTCGTCCAACAGTTCTCACAGCAGACGAGGAAGAAGTTCTAGTGCATACATTGGTAAAATTGGGAGATTGGGATTATGGATTTGAGTTCAATTGCAGCGTTGTGTGCAAGATTCTTTATCAAGAATTGATAGGCCAAATCCATTTAAAAACTGAATGTCAGGCCCAGATTGGTGTATGATGTTTGAAAGAAGAAGTAAGTCGCAGCAGTGCAAGAGCTACTGCAGGGTCACAAGAAGTACTTGAAGACTGTTTCAACAATTAAAAAAATGGTTATTGAACGTTTTAGTCTTACGTATAAACCTCAAAACATATTTAATTGCGACGAGGTAGGCTTTCAAATTGATGCTGGTACCCAAAAAGTACTCGGTAAAAGTGGAAGTCGAAATCCTCATAAACTAGTGGGAAGTGTCACAAAAGCCATGTATACTGTTCTCATGTGCCGCAATGGTACTGCTGATTTTTTACCGATGCTCATGAATTACAAAGGACTACATTTATATTCCACATGCTGCGTTGGCGAACCCTCTTTTGTTCGTTATAATTGTTCTTCTTCCGGTTGGATGGAGTCATCCCTAATTTTGGATTGGTTTCTTAATTGCTTTATTCCGCAAGTGCCTAAATAGGAAGGTACACGGTTACTTATTCTAGATGGTCACAACTCGCACATTTCCGTGGAACTTGTGGAGAAAGCTATAGAGAATAACATTGAAATATTTTGTTTGCCAGCGCATAATCACATATTGTTCAACCGTTAGATGCGAGAGTATACAAATCGGTGAAATCATCATGGAGGCAAATACTACGAGATTTCTATCAAAAGGCTGGATATAAAAATGTAGATAAAACAAGTTTCCCGCCACTCATGAAAAAGTGAAATGAATCTGGTTGTTTATTTAGAGCTAATTGGTGGATTTGAAGGTGCCGGTATATGTCCCTTGAACAAAGATAAAACGTTTAAAAAGATTGATATTGCAAAAGCAGTTGAGGGAAGTATAGAAGCGGATCACATTTCAAAAGTAGTGATTGAAGGGATGGAGGGAAATGCAGGTAGTTCGTCCTCTCCTCTTAGTCGACACAGTGAAACTAATAATATAGTCTTCAATTTCGGATACTAATAAGAAGAAAGGACTTGAAGTTGCAATTATGTCCATTATAAAAAGTCAGCATGAAAAGCGACACACTCAAAGTAAAAAAAGCCGAGTTACAAGAAAATTCTGAAAAAAGACTGAAAAAAGTTGAAGAAGAGAAGCGATTGAAAATGCAGGAGAAACAAGATAAACTACTTAATCGAAAGAGAAAAGGAAATGTTATTTGAAAAACATGTGAAAATTCAAATCCTCAGAAAGTGATATTTCCGTGTAGTTAGAAAGTGAAGATGAAGCAGGTTTCACCGAACTACAATTAGAAAATAGAGAACAATCTGAAGAAGCGGACGAAGAAGTAGACGTGACATCGATAATAAATAATAATAAGTAGGTATATATTTTTGGTTTCAGTTATGAAAAAGCTGTGGTAAACTTGCACGAAAGGTTTATGCTGAAGTCAAACTTCTATTTTATTATTGGTGTCAATATTAGGTGCAAATATTCGTGCAATAAAAAGGTGGCATTGAGTAGATTAATTTTTTACCTTTGTATTTGATAGTATTTGAAGAACAACGACGTAACGTAGTTTTTTCAATCGAAATAATATTTCTCGGTTAAATATATTCACACTAGCTATCCTAAAATAAGTATTAAAATCAATACTTTAAATTTTGTGTACGGGGTCTTCTACATACATCTTCGGAACACCGCTTAAGAGATAATTGTTGTTCAAAAAGTTTTTGACTTTTTGTTTGTTCAAATATAACTGATCCCTATATTCATTAACACTTTGTACGTATTGCGTAACCATTCATATCTTTTTTCCGCCATTTTATTGAACGAGTTGTTTTATTTTTATGACAACGAGACATGGATGTGCGCCAGCTAGATTGTATGTTTGCAGTTTCACTTCGGCGAAATGTCGCTTGTGGGAAAACGAACGTCATTACGTGAAATTGATTTAATACCGGAAGCCGAATCTGATAACCTGAGACCATAAAAACCACAATAACAGCCGCACCGGCTGAGCTGCAAATAAAACAACGCCACCACGCACTGGAAACCTTTAAAACTTTACAATCTCTACCGGTTGCCACCTGATCATGTTTGAGGGAGTTCTTTCAAAGTTTGGATTATATTCATTTATAGGCGTGCATGGAAATTTTTCTAATTTGAATTTATATTACTTAGTTTTGGAAAAATATCTATGCACGCTATATTTCAGACGATAACTATTGTAGATGTTTTCAAAATGTTCGTAACATCTGTCAATGTCACTGAATTTAGCCCTCATACCGGCGATTAGATCGTTCAGACACATAAACACGACGAACAAGTATTTCATGATCAAATCTCTGGAAGCAATAATTTTGTCTTTATATTAAAAGCAGCCAGAAAATAAAAGAAAGGAAGATAATTTTTGTATCTTATTCCTATCCGAGTCAATCAAGTATAGTTCTAACTCATATGAATATGAGTATGTCAACCCTACATCGTAGTGCTTTATTGCTATCAAAATTCCAACTTTTAGAGGTTTACATTATTTGTTAATACGAAATTGAAATAAAAAAGTTACGTTGGGTGTAGCTAAAATTGTAAGCACATTTTGTATAAATCAATTTTTAAGTTGCTGATTACTTTTTAGTGTTTACATTGTATCTACATGGTTATGTTTTTGCTTTATATTCAATTGACTATACGCGAGTAACCTGAAATGAAGGGGATTTATTGGTCGGCAATAGGCAACTTTTTTATGGCAACTGTCAAAATATCAGATGTCTACTGCTTAAGAGTGTGTTGTGTGCAGTAAGTCAGGCAGTCTCGCAAAACTGGAAGAAATCATAAAATAACGTCCAGAGATGCCAAAAAAATAATGAACACAAAAAATTCCTATAAAGCTGCTCATGGTCGGTTGTTGGAATCGCCCTTCTAACGAAAGTACAATGGAACAAGATCAAGCATTCCTTTCGAATCACGTAATTTCGTTTTTAACCAAAAAAATCACCAATATCTGCTAGCAGATCGAGATATCTACTGGGACTTGCAATTCACGAATTGCACGAGGTGTGTGAGTATCTGCCGTGAGATATCTGCAGTTCGGTAGTACTGCCGGAATGTGCTGTTTCCGAATTTTACCCACTAGAGGGCATGAGGTTTTATACAGTGCATTTAGTGGGGTATTACGGAAGCAAATATCGACTGAGAAGTACGGTGAAATCAGATCTTGCATGCCAAGCTTCACTGATGGGATTGTTTTTGAATTAAAACCGAAATCACGTCATCAGAAGCCAATGATTGATCTTGTTTCATTGTACTCTCGTTAGCAGGGTGATTCCAACAACACACCATGAGCGCCCATTATAGACATTTTTTGTGGATGAAATGGAATTTCGTGAAGTGATAAACCACTTCTGTGTGAAATGAAAATGACCACGGAAATTTGAAATTTATGTTAGCGATTCATGGTGGATCTACTCCATCATTTTCGACCATCCGTTCTTGGGAGAGCGTGTTTAACGTGGCCGGACAAGCACAAGTGACGAACCACGATAAGATTCATGATGTGTATCCCCCATTGAAGCGGAGAGTGATAGCAGAGACAACAGGCGTCTTAGACGAACGCGTTGACCACATCCGACACGAAATTCTGGGCATCAAAAAGTTTTCGGCGTGATGGGTACCGCGCTTGCCTACACCGGAGCTAAAATGAAATCGGATGACCGTCTCTGAGGAGTGTGTGGTCAGGATTCAGCGCAATCCAAGATATTTCTTTGAGCGTTTTGTAACCATGGACGAGACTTGCATCCACCACTACATACGGGACTACAAGGCACAGTCCAAGCATTAGGCTTTCCTGGGCGAATCGACTCCAAAGAAAACAAAGACTGTCCCATCATCTGGAAAGGTTATAGTGACCATTTTTTGGGATTTTCAAGGTGTGGTCCTCATCGACTATCTGCAGAAGCGAAGGACGATTACGGGGCCCAAACCTGCAGGAAAGAGATTTGCCTCAAATGAGGTCATGGCCGCTATACATAGATGGTTATTTTGCAGACCTCGAAACATCCTACATTTCCGAATGCTTGAAGAGCTGGAGGTGTTGATCTTCGAGACGACCTAGCTCGACCTACATCGAGAAATAAAAATAAAAAACCACACTATTACCGTGTCTTTCTTGTCGATTCCGGAGCATATCAGGTCGCCGTCGTAGTAGTTTTCACTATGTGTGTAATAGAGTATAACTCGTTATGTCTTGTTTCGTCACTTATTTGTATGTATGTACTGTCCTGGTACATTATGCACACTCACACACCACACATGTCTCGATTGTTAGGTAGAAGTCCAGCTTAGCTTTTCCGAGCTAAATTGGTAAGGACGATCAATTTGCATCGCACACGGGGGGCTAAGACGGCTGATACCTGTCAAAACATGGCATAATCACCCACACACACATGACAAACACGGGATAAGAAGTACAAATAGAGAGAATACACTTACTGTGTCTAATCGTTTGGATCCACTTAAGCATACGCTCATTCCAGTCGCGTCCCTTCCGAAGGAATTTTTTCAATATTTGTTCATTAACCCTGATTTATATCAGCAACTCGAATCTTAGTGGTAAGAATTATGATTGTAATAGAAAAACTGTAAAGAATATTGTAAGAGAGTGAAAAAATCTGTTAGCATAGTAAAATTTTACCGATGACATCAATTTCTGGATTGCACTGAATAACATTTTCTCGATATCATACTAAGCATGAAAACGATCCTTAGGTAGTCAACAACACGTTTCACATAAGTTTCCACTGGTAAATTCCCTTTTAAATGAGTATTTTCTATTTTAATTTGGATCTGACAGGTATCTTCAAAAGCATCTTTAATTTGTGAAATTCCGAATAAAGACCTAATTTTCTCCGTAGAATTCGATTTTCCACTTCGTTTTCTAATCCAAAAATGAATTTTCGAAATATTTTCCAGATTTTTAAAAATGAAAAACGATGTTCACTTGTTATTTTTGATCACACGGCAATTCCACCAATCAAAGCCTAGAATTTTCAGATTTTGTTGTTAATTTCCATAGAAACAAATAAATAGATACGTTTTAACATCGAAAGTATACGCACGCTAAAATTTGGCTCCGATAAATAAAATTCCTAACCTCATTTTTGTCCAGTGTTAAACGTTAACGTCAGAATCTTCGATCCAGAGTCCGTTTTAAAAACAGCACTCACCAGTTAGCTAAATTTAAGAAGTTGTATTTGAGTTCCGTGATAAAGAAATTGATTTCCTGAGACTCTCCAAAATTCCTACCCATTGATCCGACACATTTGTCTACGAAGATTCCACCTGCGAGAATTCCCACCACCAAGGGTCTACGAACCTTAGTCCCTCCCAAAACATCCCAGTTAATCCTGGATTTGACAGGTTAGTCAAGAAATAAAGAGCGTACCCGTGTTTTATTGTATTCTTCCTGTTGTATTTTATTTAGAATTATTATTTGCATTATTATTGGTAAAATTTGTAAAAGGTGCGAGTCTGATATAAATCACTCAAGGCGTGCGTTGACATTTTGCTTACCCCTAGCGACATCAATCGCGAAGTTGCATAATTTAGTTTTTTTTCACTCTCAACGTATAACTGGTTGTATAACCTAATTATTTTAAGTTTCATTTGCAATAATTGATTTTTTTCTGGTATCTGTTGAGTACGTAATAAAAGAAAATTAAACGAGACTATTTTTTTTTATTGTGCATGTTTTATTCAGTCACTAATTTGTTCACCAAGTACAATACAAACTTGTCGTATCCACGAATCCAAGATCGACCCGCTGTATCAAGTTTTTGAATCCCCCGAGCTAGCTAACGGGACCGTGCGTTTTCTCTACCCACGTGCACGGTACAGTACATACATACATATTGTATTTTAGTGTAATGGTGTTTATTTTATTGATTTTTTTCTATCGATGCGAGATTATTATCTAAAAATTCGTAAATGCGTTTATAATCCATCAAAGTATGTTGTTCTGATGTTTTATTTGACCAATTTGTCCAATATAGTGTATTGTCGTATTTTCGTATTGATTACGGTGCAATGCCATTTAGAAGTTGTAAATAAATTATTACTTATATACGTGATATTCGACTCAGTAATTACATGATTTTATTTTACTGTCATGTACTACTACTATGAATATCTTGTGTTACTAAAGCGAAGCCAATATTTATTTGTCATAGGTTTAGGACAGTTCTAAACCAATCCTGGTGTGGAATCAAACTAAACCTTATACGAGATAGCGAATATTAACAACAGTCAAGATGTGGTTTTTTCTTGCTTGGTGCTGTCAGTTGCATACGTTTACATAAGCTGTATTATTATTTGTAACTTTCTATTATATACCTAAACGTCTCAATATTCTGTTTAATACGAATTATATTTTTTCTACTGTTTGCTGTTGTTTTTATTAGTTACTATTTGGGTTGAATGGTTTTAATTTAACAATACACGTGGTTTGTACGTAGGAAAGTACTCAAATGAATAAGTTGCATTACAATCTCTTTTTTGCTTATTGTATTGTATGCGGTGCCAATGTGATTTCAAAGAATGTAGAGTTGTATAATACAAGTAAATTCGGGTAATAATCATCAGAGTTGTTCACGACACCTGTTTCGATGACGTAGTCGTCATCATCAATCGAATACCGAAGAAGTAAAAAATTATAACTACAAAGAATTTACAAAATGGCAATAAATTCCTGTCTAAAATTGACCAAATCGCCAACAAACGTTAAGAACGAACTGCCTTTAAAAGAATTGTCGGTTCGGGATTTATTAGATTTTCGTATGTAATGTAAATGATTTAATACGCATCAAGTTTTCGTGGCGAATTAATTGGCGGTTTAATCCTTTTGTGATAAAGTGAAATGGCAATTTAATCAATTTCTTATCGCGGTTAAAACTAAAGTCGTGCAATTTCTAACGTGATTTCTATATTACACTTTTTTGATCATGCAACCGACGTCAGTAGAAGAGAAACCATTACAAATTGCTACTTTCGTAATAAATTGTAATCTTCTGAAATATCAATTTATTTAATGGAAACGTGACTCATCTGTTGTTACTACTAAAAAGTTAATTGCGGATATTTTATGTTGATGTAATTTGTTAACTCGTTGAATGTATCCACCGCTCACGGGGTGTAAATTCCGT